>JAXQQM020073732.1:0-12626 GCA_034641835.2 Pinus albicaulis | reverse complement strand
CAAATCAGCAAACACAAGTGATTTATTTGATTTGACTGTAGTGAACTCTGTTAGGACTCCACTATGTATCATTCTTGCTATATACTTTGACACCATTTTACTTTTATAACCATGATTAGAAAGGATTCTATTATCATTTTCACCTACTTTATCCCAAGGTATATAGAAACCTCTTCTTTATTATATGTTTAATATGTTTTACATTTAATTCCATAATACTCTTATATTTTATCATTAATTGAAGTGTATCGTTGCTAACACAAGTCCAAAGATCGCAGATAAGTTATATGCGTTGCTAGGAACAAGCGGCCGTTGCTGAAACAACTGACTCAGTTGCTGAAACAGCCGTCAAGCACGCAAATTCCGTCATGCGTAATTTGCGATTCTGGAAGAACTTTTTGTGGAATAACAGCAACAGCATGAAGACACGGTTACTTGGATTATCCCGAAGATAGCATTCTTGCTGTCTCTGTTGTAACAGTATCTTTTCTTGGAAGAACAGAATAGTCCTGTTTTGGGAAAGAAAACAGATTTGAGATAACGTAGATTCGCTCTCATGTAAATTGTAAAAGATGTCTCCTCTTTAAAAAGAGGAGACATCATCATTAGGAGGGAGTTCAATTGTTGTAAAGCTACAGGAGAGTATTGTGTGAGAACTGGAGCTAGTCTCCATTTATAATGTATCAGCTACTTTGACAGATGAATAAATTCTTCTTTTGAGCGTTCCAATTTAATCCTTTCCCCCGGGGAATCTTGTGAGAGGGAAAGGGCCCGCCTTCCTCACAAGATTCACCCTTTGATTTCTGTAATTTGTTTAATTCTTTATGTTGTTTGCACTTCGCTTTAATTTTGCTGTTGGACATTAGTTACACAGTTTAGTAATACTCTGTTTCTTTAGCGCTGCATGTATTGAATGCATTCACTCTTGGAAGTTGAGAAATCCATTTCTATTGGTTGTATGAATGTATAATGTTGAGAGGCAGGTGCTGAAGATTCTTGCATAAAGGAATAGGGTCCTGCTCTCATCAATTGCTTTCCTTTTCCTGCAATGTGATTAGAAACAAGAGAACAAGTGCTGAAGGTTCCTGTTCATGGGAATAGGGTCTTGATCTCTTGAAGTTACTTTTCCTACAGTGTGATTAAGTGTCAGGCATCAGGTGCTGAAGTTCCTACTAAGGAATAGGGTCCTATTCCTGCTGTGGTTGATTGATTTCTTTCCTTGCAGATTGATCTTCCTTTGTTTGGATTGTAACTGCAACATAGAAATTATTTCTGCTATAACTTAATTGACTTCAGCTTTGATTAAGCAGAGTGTGAATCAGTAGATTTGTGAGATTACTAATTGTGTGGCTTTTTACTACAACATTGTTTCTGCTTTTGAAATTGAGCATATCCAGTGCATGATTATCTTTGAAATAAAAAGACTTCCTCAGGTTGACAATTTATGTGGAGCTTGAATTGTGAAAGCAATTAAAGCGACCAACATTTTGGCGCCGTTGCCGGGGAAGGTAATTATAGATTTCAAAAGCATTAATCTTTTCTTTTTAAATGTGCATATTGTATGAGAGGACGCGGAAACCAGAAGAAAACTAACCCCACAGGTGGCAAAGGCAAAGGAAGGGGAGGAAGAAAGACTTTTATTGACGATATTGTATCAAAAGCTGAATCATCACAAAGATTAAGTTCTCGAAGATCAAAATTTCAGCACTCCCCTCAATCATATTACAAAACAGAGGAAGTTGTGGGTCCTGAGAATATAGAAGACCCAGCAGTCAGTGCTGGAGAGTCAGAAGGAAGTGTTAGTAAGTCAGCAGAGTACATTGAGGAAATAATAGAAAGTGTTGGACATCCAGCAGAGAACTTTGAACAGCCAATAGGAGATCTTGAAGATCGAGCAAGTGCAGTAGGAGAGCCAACAATGGAAGGTAACAATGATGGTTTCTTTGGTGGAGGACGTGTAGATCCTGAAGAAGAAAGAAGGGATGAAAATTCCCTCTCTACCTTGGGATTTCCTATCAGTGATATCCCTGCAGGGATAACTCCTATGAAAAACATTCCATTGTCTACTTTACTAACACCATGGTTTTATCCTGCGAAGATGGGATGAATTTCTTTTTGAATTTGATATATTATGCAGAAGTTATGATTATGTTACTAATGCTCAGAAGTTGAAACTGTTTCCAGCAACATTAAAAGGAAATGCTTTAAGATGGTTCATGAGCCTTGTAAGTCAGGTAATCACAACATGGGAATAGATGAAACAAAAATTTCTGCTTAAATATCAAGACTATTGTCGGACAAGAGAAAAGAGGGAGGAACTATTCAACATGGCACAAAAGCCGGACGAGAATCTGGAGGACTATGTGGAAAGGCTGTAGTATAATATGCAGAGATCTGATCATCCGAATGTAAGTAAAGAAATTCGTAAAACAATATTACTTAGAGGATTAAGGGATGATTGTTTAGATATGTTAAACATGCTTGGTAAGGGAGATATATCTAAAGAATCATATGATGAGATTGTTGAACTTGCTAAAGAATTGTTCTAGGAAATTGCAAAAACGGAAACAGAGATTTCCACCTATTCAAGGTGCGATACGACGATGGAGGAGCAACAAATTTTGAAATAGGTAATTTACTTGAAGAATTTTAAAACTGAAATGTTAAGTTCTTCCCTTTAATTGACACTTTGCGAGGTTAAACGGATCCATACCCAGCAACTACGAGGCATCTTTGTTCATTGCGAGGCAAAACATCCCTTGAGGGAGACCCAATGGATAAAATCTTTAGGTTGTACCCTTTGTGAGAAAAGATCATGAGACAAGAAACAATGTCCATCTCTGCCGGGAAATAAAGGCGACATTGCGACGACGGAAGAAGAAGGCGGCCGGTTGTACGCTGCTCAAAGAAAGAAAATGGCAACCAAAAGGACAAGGTATGAATCCTAGTATGCCATTTAATACATTGGAACAATTAATGCTGCAATGAGCAAATTACCCTCCCTTCAATCAAATGCAATACCCACCCTTCAATCAAATGAATTACCCACCTATGCAACAAACAAACCCTCCCTTTGTTGACCCTTCAATGTGGACTCCTTGGGCTCCACAGCAGCCATCTTCTTTTAACCCTTGGAATTCAAATTGGAGAAGTCAACAACTCTAGTATCCAAATCAATTGCACTCAATTCCAACAACCACTTCCTCTTGACATCAAATGCTCACTTCTTCTGAAATAACCAATGAGACCCCATTTCTGTGCAACCAAATCCTAACCCTAATAATAAAGTTGTGCAAGTCATTGATATTGAAATCAGTCTATATTTCCCTCTTTTATGCAATGTAACGATATTCATTTGAGATACGGGAAAATAGTATGAAACTGTTATTGATGACATAACTTTTTTGATTCGATAAAGAAGAAAAGCGAGAAACATAAAAAGCACAACCACCTCCTAACAAAGATGTTGAAATAACAGAACCACCATTCCCAGGAGCATTTTGGTGGAACGAGAACAGGTAAAACACACACTTATAATCTTCTGAAATTGCAAAATTTGTATGTTAAAATTCCACTTTTACGAACGTGATAAGAGATGTACCAATTTATGCCCCGGAGAACATTAAGGGATATTTGTGTTAAGAAACCTGGTAGGAAAACTAAGGACCCCCTTACAGTACATGTGATGGGAGACTTGTCTGCATTAATGTCCGGAAAAGCCCCTCCTGTGAAATATGGTGATCCCAGCCATCCTATAGTAACAGTTCAGATTGGTAAAACAATGATTCCCCAAGTTCTGGTAGATTTAGGTGCTGCAATTAATATAATGACTCTTGAAACTTAACAATTGTTACAGTTGAATAACACAATCAGAGATACACCCACCATTCTAGAGTTGGCTGATCGTTCTACAATTAAACCGGAATGAGTTGTTGAGGATCTACTTATTTCAGTTGAATCCTGGAAATACCCAGCTGATTTTGTTGTATTGCAGACTAAAACAAAGCTGGGGGGACATCCCTTAATTCTAGGAAGGCCATGGCTGGCCACAGCTGAAGCTTTTATCAGTTGCAGATCTGGTTCAATGACAATTTCTAATGGTTATGAAACAAAAGAGCTTACTCTTTATCCTCATGCTACACAGGTAATTAATGAAGATTCTATATGGATGGATTATGATGATAATGCTGTTCAGCCTATTCAAACTATTGGACAAGCTTTAACTCTTAAAGACATTACAGAGGATGAGATAATTAATAATTTTATTTGTAAACCTTCTTCTGTCATTGCTGAAACACACAATCAATTAACTGCAATTTTTGAAACTGATACACAAGAAAAGATCAAATCTGAAGACTCATCTCAGACTTTAACCACTATCTCATCTAAAAGCATAACAGTTGAAATTGAACCCTGCAAGACATTAAACATAAATCCTGATCTAACAGATGCTGAAACACAGCAATTAATGAAGTTATTGCATGAATATAAGGAGGCATTTGCATGGGATTATACGGATATGAAAGGTATTTCTTCTGAATTATGTGCTCATCGAATTTACATTAAAGAAGGATGCCGACCTGTTTGTCAACCCCAAAGACGAATGAATCCTAATTTAAGAGAAATTGTCAAAGAGGAACTTCAAAAATTTCTTAATGCAGGGTTTATATATCCTATATCTGACAGTGAATGGGTTTCCCCATTGGTAATATTTCCTAATAAAAACGGGAAATGGAGAGTTTGTGTAGATTATAGAGCCTTAAATAAAGCCACTCAAAAAGATCACTTTCCTTTACCATTCATTTATCAGGTGTTAGATAGTTTTTCAGCGAAGAAATTCTTCTCCTTTTTAGATGGGTTTAGTGGGTATAATCAAATTAGAATTGAACCCCAAGACCAAGATAAGACCACTTTTACTAGTCCTTGGGGAACTTTTGCTTATAGAGTTCTCCCATTTGGACTATGTAATGCACCAACAACTTTTCAAAGAGCAGTTATATGAATCTTTTCTGATATGCTTAATGACTCTATGGAAATATTTATGGATGACTTTACCCTTATGGTGTGTCTTTTGAAGATGCATTACAGAATCTTGAGAAAGTACTTAAAAAAGGTATCTGGCTCTGCCTACAAAATCTTTGAAAATGCCATATGATGATGAGTGAAGGAATAGTGCTTGTTCATTTGGCTTCCGCTCTCGAAGATGTACGGGTAGATCCATCTAAAATATTGGTCATTCAGAATCTTTCTGTTCCTAAAACACAAACTGATGTGAGAAGTTTTCTAAGACATGCTGGATACTACAGAAGATTTATTAAAGATTTTTCTAAGATAGCTTCTCCATTATCTGTGTTGCTTATGAAAAATGCTAAATTTAAGTGGACTAATTCTTGTCAGAAAGCTTTTGAAGAACTCAAGCATCAGTTGTCTACTGCTCCTATTTTAAGGGGGCCTGATTGGGCCCTCCCTTTTCATATATCTTCTGATGCTTCAGACACTGCAATTGGAGTTGTCTTGGGACAAGAGGTGAATCATCTTCCATATGCTATCTACTTTATCAGTAAGAATATGACCCCTGCTGAGCTTAATTATACAGTTACCGAAAAGGAGTTTCTTGCAGTAATTTATGCCATTAATAATTTAGAGCACTATATCACTTGGTTATTCTACTTTTACTTTTTATGATCATTGACTATTAAATATTTAATGAACAAATACATCACAAATGCTAGGGTTACGAGATGGCTATTATTATTGCAGAATTTGATATCACAATTGTAGATCGGCCTGGTAAAGCAAATGTGGTGGCTGATTTCCTTTCACGGTTAAAAACTGACAATGATATTCCAGTAGATGATTATTTTCCCGATGAGTATTTATTTGCGATTTCTGCTCACTCTCCATGGTATGCAGATATTGCTAATTATTTGGTTGCAAGAAAATTACCATCACACTTGTCATACAGAGAAAAGAGAAGAATTTTTCAACAAAGTGCCAGGTATAGCTGGATAAGCGGGTGTCTTTTCTACACTTGGCTTGATCAGGAAATCCGAAGATGCATTAGAGAAGATGAAGTGTATGACATATTGAAAGCTTGTCATGATGGCCCTTCCGGAGGGCATTTTGCTGATAAGAGAATAGCACACAAAATTTTGAGGATGGGTTACTATTGGCCCTCTTTGTTTAAAGATGCAAAGAAATATGTGCGGGCTTGTGACAGCTGTCAGCGAATGGGTCAACCCAATCATCGAGATAAAATGCCATTAATCCCCCAGGTAGTACCTGAACCATTTGAAAGATGGGCCTTAGATTTCATACGACCCATTAATCCTCCATCCAATCAGAGAACTTATATATTAGTCTCTACATACTATATGACTAAATGGGTGGAAGCCAAGGCACTTATTAGAGCCAATGAAGAAGTTGTCCTAGCTTTCTTATTTGAATAGATTTTTACTAGATTTGGAATTCCTAGAGAGCTAGTTACAGATGGAGGACCTCCATTCAATTCTCATGGTTTTAAATCTATCCTTCACAAATATCATATTCGTCATAGAATGACTACACCATACCATCCCCAAGCCAATGGGCAGGTGGAAAGCACAAATAAAGTTTTTGAAGCCATTCTAACTAAAACAGTGAAGGACAACCGGAAGGATTGGTCCCAAAGGCTCCCTGAGGAATTATGGGCTTACAGAACTACTTGGAGAAACACTACAGGTTTCTCTCCCTATGAATTGGTCTATGGTAAAAATGTTGTTTTTCCAGTGGAATTTGAAATCAAAACTCTAAGAACTACTTTAGCTGTTAATCTTGATTTGACTGATGTGCAGACAGCTAGGTTGCAGCAGCTTCTTGAGTTGGATGAAAAAAGATTAGATGCCATTCACCAAACAACCATGATTCAACAACAGAGAATGAAGTGGCACGACAAAATTATCAAACACAAGCAGTTCCAAAAAGGTAATTGGGCCTTGTTGTATGACTCTCGGTTTGAAAATTTTCAGGGTAAGCTACGCACACGCTGGCTTGGACCATATGAGGTAGATGTTGTTTTTCCTAATGGAACGGTAAGACTTTTAACAATTGATTATTCTAAAACACCTCTACTAGTCAATGGTCATAGGCTCCGTCTATACCAGTGCCCTATTTCTAAGGAGGATTTCAATACTGCTTGCATGACTGATATTCATTATCTTTTTCTAGGGGAGTCTTCTGCTCCTCACAGCATTTAATTTTCTGCACTATTTTTTTTTAGCATTAGATTAGATTAGATTTAAGACTAATAATCCCTGTCAAGGGTTGGCATATTACAATTGAGACTAAAGTTACGGGAAAAACTCGATGAGAGGACGATTCATCGTGAGAAGATGCGAGCTTCAATCACGGAAAGCTTGTTCCCATCATTTTACTGACCTCTCACTTAATGTCACTTCATACCCATTCCTACATTATTCCCATTTTTCCCACTCCTACCATCTCAAAAATATCTTCCTACGGTCGAAGCTTGGCATCCCTTCTCTTGAGGTATCCCCTATCAAATATTTTCCCCATTGTTTACGGACCTAAGTCATTTTCCCATTTCTGCGATTTTTCCGGTTATTTTAGCGCCTGTTTCGACAATAATAGTTCATTTTTCCATTGCTGAAACACCAGTTTCAGCAACCTGTCATCATTAAAACATCATTTCTCTTCGCTGTTATATAAGCTTTTTAGTTCTCCACGTTTATACTTCAGATCCTTTGGGTGAAAAATTATTCAGCACTGAGCAGATCCGGTTACACTCCTGTTCTAAATTTCAGAGAAATCTACAGATTCTTCCATGTATATTAAGCCATTTTGAAGCACTTGACACTTCGAATTATTAAACCAAAGGTAAAAATGTAAGGTATGAGGTTTTAATGTAATTCAGTTAAATTATATTAAAGAGAGGATTTCATTTATAATTATTACAATCTTTACACGCTCAATCATCATTACACCATACGTAGGGGGGGGGAATTTCGAAAATTGAACAATCATTTCGCATTAACCAATCCTCCGTCCTTTTTATACCCACTTCCGCCGTCATTGAGACCCTGCAGCCTCTGTTGCAACAACTAGCGCGATCAAAGTCTCTGTTTACTGTCTTCTGTGCCTCTGCATGTAACTCAAAGCTAGAGCCATGGGAGGGTCGGCCATTAGACACGAGCCTGGTTCCATAAATCTTCTTCAATTTTTCCCCGAAGCCTATCAAATTTTCCAACAAGCGGGATGGACAGTATATTTTGAAAGGTTGGGTGAATTTGACCAGGAACAAGTTTTAGAGTTTGCACAAAACCTTCAAGGGGATTTTTCAGTGGTTCAAGGGGTTCACATTTCAGTAACAGAGGAGGACATAGTTCAAGTTTCAGGGTTTCCAGCTATTGGGACTCGCTGCTTTAGCAGAAAGCAGGTTATTCTGAATGCACAGCAAGATTTTCTTCGTCCAGATGAGCCAGTTGAACTTAAAGGCCGTGGCGTCAGTCTGCATTCACTTCCTCGACCATGGCCATCAGTGGCAGAGTTCATCAAGCACTACTTGACATGCGAAGGGCGTTACCAGGTAATGTACAATCACGATTTTGTCTTGATGAATCATTTGAGAAATGGACGACTGATTAATATCCCCTATTATCTGCTTGGTTGTCTTAGAAACATGTCTTATTATTGTAGACGGTCTAAATTCCCAATGTTATCCCTCACCCACCATCGTTTATGCTAGTTGTTGATACAGAGGGGTTTTGCTCAGCAAAATCCCCCTCTGCATGACCCACTCCCTGTTCCTCAGCTGCCTGAAATTCCTCAGCAGGCTCAAACGTCCCAACAACCCGAAAGTTCTCATGATACTCCTGAAATTCCTTATGAAGGACAGCAGGACGATATTCCATATTCCTCAGTTGACCCAACCCCGAGCTCGCCCCACTTAGCAGAATCAACTGTCCCCACTATTTCTGTCCCTAGTGACGACTCTCTAACACCCCCTTCCCCACCCATTTATAAAAAGAAGAGAACCCCAACAGTCTCAGTCTCCAGACGACGGACAAGGGCTAGATTTCAAATCCTCACTTCTTCTGAAAGCCCTTCCCCCAGAGAAGAACCCTCTCCCTCAAAGAAAAGGAAAGGCAGTGATTTTGCTGCCTTCCTACCAAAAAGAAAAATGAAGATGACTGTTGACACAGGACTCACCTCCATCTCCCCTGACCCTGCCACTATTCTGTTAAAACTCCAATCTTCATCCCCATTTCAAACCCCCCAACCCGTCTCGTCCGGTGGCACTGCAACACAAGAACCAGTGCCCCGGGATAATACGACATTGTTTATGGCTCAAACAGTGACTTCCACACAAGAACCAGTCACTTACCCAGAGGCTGAAACACATGAACCAGCCACTGTGGTACAAAAATACACCAAGCATGATGATAGTGGGAGATCGACGGTAGGCGGCTCCTGAGGGCCGACTACGTGTGCATCAATGAACCCCAACAGAGTCAACCGGCGCACAAGGTTTACATACTATGACATCTTTATTGGAGGAGAATGAATTCCTGAAGTCTGAATTGGAAGCCTACAAGAATGAATTAACCATGGCTCGAGAGGCTTTTGATAGAGAACTGAATCTCTATATGTTAGCTCACACAGCCTCAATGAAAAATAAGGAGCCATGCAAGGAATACATGTGCCATGAGTGTGGCAACATTTACCAGGAGGCCGGCTACAAACTAGTTAAAATTCAATTATCTGAGGCATCTACATGTTTGAATAAAAGAGGATGCCCTCTTTGCTCCACGAGAACCGGTAGGGCTCTCTATAAAGGAAGAAAAATAAATCCAAACCTCGAGATACCTGCTTCGCTTTTCAGGTGCGTAAGGCCATTCAGACAGAAGCACCACCACAGATACCTCGGCCTTTGCTAGTTAATATAGCCATTCAGACAGAAGCACCACCGCAGATATCTCCTCCTTTGCCAGTTAATGCAGCCACTCAGACAGAAGCATCATCACAGATATCTGGTTCTAAGTTAGTCAGTGTAGCCATTCAAACAACGTCCCAACCCAGTACTTCTGATGCCAAGACGCAGACCTTGCCATGGAATCAATTGGAACAGATGAACAAAGGGAAGAAGCAATATGCTGAAGAACAAGATATAATATTACGCCAGCATAAGTTACAATGGCAGAACCATGTATATGCTAACTGGGATAGTTGGGAACAAATGATGCAACAGCTCAAGGACTCCAAAAAGGAAGTCAAGGAATCTAAGGGAAAGATGGCCTGATGTTTTCATTAGTCCAGAAGTTGATGGCTACGCGCAAACCCTCTGTAAACTACTCTCTCTTTCTTTCTGAACGATTAGTTTATTTTCAATTAAAAGTAATAAAAGATGGCAGACCATATGAGTTAATTACTTCAGAGAAATTTGTTGAGACTTTTAATGAGGCCCCGGAGAGTGACCAGCATTTTCTGTGCGAACTCTACCTTCATAATGAGGCCATTCCCGACAATAGAAGAGTTAATCTTATTCCAATTGCAGGAGATATACAAATAAGGGCGTTTGTTTCATTTTTGTCTAACCAACTCACTTGTGGCGCATTCACGCTGATCCTGTGAGA
This sequence comes from Pinus albicaulis, assembly GCA_034641835.2. NCBI lineage: Eukaryota > Viridiplantae > Streptophyta > Pinopsida > Pinales > Pinaceae > Pinus > Pinus albicaulis. The sequence continues at coordinate 1,995 of JAXQQM020073732.1, read as the reverse complement.
GAATAGACTCCTGTGGATCGGTCCAGGCAAGCTGACCATGTTCATAGCACAATATCATAATTCCTACGAAGCCGGGAATGCATAGGTATGTACGAGCGATTCTGAGGCTTCGACTTCTTTCTAAGTGTCAACGATTAAATCAAAAGTCTTCTTGCCTTGAAGGCCAATGTTATGTTTTGGCAGCAGTCATGTAAAGAAAGACAGGATTATCACCCTTTTAACCCTCACAATCTTCAAGCTGCATTAGCCAGGGTTTCTAATTACATTGGTCGCATTCAACGTTGTGGAGTAAACTGGATTGGATATCATTTCCATTTTCCAATTTTATGGCTGCCTTCAGAGAAATATCAGTGTCATTACCATTTGATTGACAGAGATGAAGCCTTGGCATGGAAACACTTGCAGAACAACAGTGGATTCAGAGCTCCTACAGATGCCACCTTCTCCAGCTATTGCTTGAGTAATTTGCATGCTCAGTCCCAGTACTAAGACTCTGATTCAGACTAGGGGTTGCCTGAGGACATGCAACATTTTTAGCTGGGGGGGATGTTAGGACTCCACTATATATCATTTTTGCTATCTACTTTGACACCATTTTACTTTTATAACCATGATTAGAAAGGATTCCATTATCATTTTTATCTACTTTATCCCAAGGTATATAGAAACCTCTTCTTTATTATATGTTTAATCTGTTTTACATTTAATTCCCATAATATACTTATATTATTTTATCATTAATTGAAGTGTATCGTTGCTAACACAAGTCCAAAGATCGCAGATAGTTATATGCGTTGCTAGGAACAAGCGGCCGTTGCTGAAACAGCTGACTTAGTTGCTGAAACAGCCGTCAAGTACGCAAATTCCGTCATGCGTAATTTGCGATTCTGGAAGAACTTTTTGTGGAAACAGCAGCAACAGCATGAAGACACGGTTACTTGGATCATCCTGAAGATAGAATTCTTGTTGTCTCTGTTGTAACAATATCTTTTCTTGGAAGAACAAAATAGTCCTGTTTTGGGAAAGAGAACAGATTTGAGATAACGTAGATTCGCTCTCATGTAAATTGTAAAAGATGTCTCCTCTTTAAAAAGAGGAGACATCATCATTAGTAGGGAGTTCATTGTTGTAAAGCTACAGGAGGACATTGTGTGAGAACTGGAGCTAGTCTCCATCTGAAATGTATCAATTATTTTGACAGATGAATAAATTCTTCTTTTGAGCGCTCTAATTTAATTCTTTCCCCCGAGATCCGAGAGGAAAGGACGCCTTCCTCACAAGATTCACCCTTTGATTACGTAATTTGTTTAATTCTTTATGTTGTTTGCACTTACATTGATATAACATTTTGGACATTAGTTACACGGTTTGGTAATACTACGTTTCTTTAGCCTTTGCATGTATTGAATGCATTCACTCTTGGAAGTTACACACCCATTACATTGGTTTGTATGAATGTATGATGTTGGGAGGCAGGTGCTGAAGATTCCTGCATAAAGGAATAGGGTCCTGCTCTCATTCATTGCTTTCCTTTTCCTGCAGTGTGATTAGAACAAGAGAACAAGTGCTGAAGATTCCTGTTCATGGGAATAGGGTCTTGATCTCTTGAAGTTACTTTTCTTACAGTGTGATTAAGTCGAGGCATCGAGTCTTGAAGTTCTATGAACCAGATTAATTCTGCTGTTGGTTGATTGATTTCATTTTGTTTCACCCAGTTGATAGTACTTTGTTTGGATTTGAAGCGCAACATAGAAATTATTTACGCTATAACTTAATTGACTTCAGCTTTGATTAAGCAGAGTGTGAATCAGTAGATTTGTGAGATTACTAATTGTGTGGCTTTTTACTACAACATTGTTTCTGCTTTTGAAATTGAGCATATCCAGTGCGTGATTATCTTTGAAATAAAAAGACTTCCTCGGGTTGACAATTTATGTGGAGCTTGAATTGTGAAAGCAATTAAAGCGACCAACAAACTCCAAATCAAACTCTTGG
>JAXQQM020074779.1:0-122353 GCA_034641835.2 Pinus albicaulis | reverse complement strand
AAGATAAATAAGTAATTAATAATTGTGTTAGTTGTTTTATATTGTAATATATTAGTTTAGATTTCTCTTAATTTTAGATTTAGTAGGTGTTTAAGGAGATCAAATATATTTTCATTCTAAAAAAAAGTATGTATTTAAGAAATTTTATCTAGTCTATGTTTGGTAGATCCGATTAATGAAAACTGATTTAATTATTCCAAAACCTTTTATGTAGAAATCACATAGTACTTTATTTGGGTCTAGGCTTTTGGTACCACTTATTGTGGTTCATCCCATTACACTTGAGATAGATAGGATAGAAGGACCAAAGTAACAAATAAATATAATAGAGATGCAACTCTCAAATAACAACTATAAATAAATAATATTATATTCAATTACAACTTTGGAGAATAATTATTAATAATTATAGATCCAAATTGAGTTAGTTATTAGTAAATTTTAATTTTAATTATTAATTTTATTTTATTTTTATGTAATTTGATCTAGTTAAAATGTTTTTTTTAGTAATTATATTATTAATTTTATTTTTATATTTATTTAAATGTATTTTATTTTTATTTCTTTTATTATGTAATTTGATAAAGTCTTAATGTTTACATAACATAATTTTACAACAACTCTTTTAGGCACAATTTTACTTATTTCCTTCATATTGAACAAAAAAATCCCTATATTATATTAAATTAAATTAAATCTTAAAAATTAAATTTGATCTCTCTACATCTTTTTTTTTTTATGATGAATCTATTGGATTAGATTGCAAAATATTTATAATGAAAACCAAAATTAATGCTCTAACCTATGATTATATATAAATTCATTTCATAATTATACATAACCAAAGTAATTTAGAAAAATATAAAGAAAAACTTGACAGCCATATTATAGATTGGCCTGAGTTATTTATTAAAATGTAGAAAAAATAAAGAAATGATTATTTTTATATTTAGTTTTATCAAAATGATATTTAAAAAGGAAGTTACATATTTTTAGGTTTTATTAAATCTATATATAAAAAGAGAGAATTGTTTTCATTTAAGTATGGGTTGAGTAAAGTAAGATATTAAATTGCTAGAAGATTAAATGAATAATGTATATGGCATAATATTTGATAATATTTTTCGAATGGGGTAGTAAGTAAAGTTGGTTGATTGTGGAGAAAAATATACAGTTACGCATGTTTGAGCCAAAGGAGTCTTGTGATGGGAGGCTTCCGGAGAAGTCCTGGTTATGGGGAACAAGCCCTAGAGGTGATGGTTGACAATATGCAATTTATTTCAATAGTACCAATCCCACTTCTTCACCTCTATGAGAATCACCTAATGTAGTGAATGTTATATGGGTATTTACAATGACGAGAAAATTTATTAGTTGAGACTATTATTGATGCATAAGCCATTAATCCCAAAAATTATATCTAGTATGTTGTATTATGAAAACCCCATGTCTAAATAAAAATAGTGAAGGGAGCTCTAACCAAATAGTTTATATGGAATAATACTTGCTAAGGTTTTACAAATTTGGTAGTCAGTTAAGTGGGCTTGATTGTGGGGAAAAATCCATGGTTAAGCATGCTTGATTCAAAGGAGTCTTAGGATGGGTGACATACCGAGAAGCCATTGTTACTAGGCGCAAGCCTTGCAGGTGGTGAATGATGCTATGTGATTCATTTCACCAGTATAAATTCAATTTCGTCAACCTTATGACCATCACCCTTATCCAAGTAGTCCTATGTGGACTATTGAAAATCATGAGAAATTCGGTCAGTTGAGACTAATACTCATGGATATGGTTATAGTTTAATAACTTAATATATGTAGTTAATATTGAAAATGATATCTAATATGTTGCACTATGAAAGCCTCATCCTTAAATAAAATGGGTGAAGGGAGCTCTAACTAAATAATTAATATTGCATAATAATTGTGAAGATTTTGCAAATTGGCTAGCAAGATCTGTGTGCTTCAATGTTGGGAAAAGCTCCATAGTTAAGCATGCTTCATCTAGGGGAGTTTTGGAATGGGTGAGCGGTTCGATATTTGTGGTTACTTTTTCCAATCCCTTGAGGTGATGATTAGTGCTCTGCGATTTATTTTTCTAGTATCATCTCCACTTCTTTCCCTTTGTGATTATCACTCGTTGCAATGGGTGTTATGTGGAATATTCAAAATCATCAGACATTTGGTGTGTTGAGACTAATACTCATGGATATATTTATAATATAACAACTTACTCCATGAAGTTAATCATGAAAATGACATCTAATAAGTTATACTTGGAAATCACAATGTTTAAATAAAACAAATGAAGGGAGCTCTAATTGAATAGTTCATATTTCACAATACTTGCTAAGGTCTTGCAAGTGAGGCAACAAGATAAGTGGGTCTTATTTTTGGAATTGTTCCACATCTAAGTTTACTTAATCCAAAGGATTCTTGGGATGAGTGAACTCCAAGGAAGTCCTGGATGTTGATATAATACCCAAAGGTGATGATTGATGTTATGTCATTATTTTAGTAGTATCAATCATATTTCTTCATCCATGTGAATCACCAAATGCAATTAGCGCTATGTGTACTATTCAAAATCATCATAAATTTGGTTAGTTGAGACTAATACTTAGGGATATGGTCATATTTTAATGACTTATTCTCTGGATTTCATCAAAAAAATGATATCTAATATGTTGCTCTATGAAATCCCCATGCTTAAATAAAAAGAGTGAAGGGACCTCTAAATGAATAATTCATATGGCGTAACAATTAATATGGTTTTGAGAATGGAGTAGTAAACTAAATGGGATTAATTATGGAGAGAAGTCCACAGTGTTTGAGGTAGAGGAGTCTTAGGATGGCTGACCTCCTGGGATGTCCTAGTTACTAGGTGCAAGTCCCCAAGGTGATGATTGTTGCTATGTGATTTATTTTTCTAGCATCAATCCCATTTCCACACCCTTGTGAGCATCTTGAGATGAAGTGAATGTTATTTGAACCATTAAAAATCATGAGAAAATAATACTCATGGATATGCAAAATATGTTTAATGAATTAGTCTACAAAGTTAATCTCGAACATGGTATTTTCTCCCTCCATTGATAGAGGTGGACTCTTAGAGAGATGTTTAAATGATAATGAAATAATTTATAATTATTGAGCTTTTGTTTAATTTTATAAAATTTCCACTGTGTATGCTTCAATTAATTAGTTAATTTTTTTCATTTTCATATTTATAATAGATTGATTTCTTTTAACGATCTTGACTAATTTAATAAATTTTTATTGTTAATGTAGTGAGTGTTGACATAAAGTTATATCTACACTTTGTTCTATGGAGGGAGGGAACACTCCAATATAATAACACTCCAATATAATATAGTTCGTTGTAGTTTAGATAACTTATTAAAATTATTGTTGCATACTTTAATTTTTTTAGTTATCTATTCACATAGGATTTTATTTATTTACTGTTGTAACTAGTTCCTTGTGATATGAGTTAGTTTATTTATTCAATTTGATTACTCATATGATTTTATGTTTATTTATTTATATTTTCAATTATACATTTATTTATTTCTAATATTTTTATTTTCAATTGGTTTACATTCTTTTATGTTTTTTGAATCAACAAGCTTAAATACAATTATTTAATTTATCACGTTAAGTAGAAATAGTAAATATCTTGGAAAGGGTTAGATTATGATCTCCAAATGTGGTTGAGAGTGGAAGTAATCACAAGTCACCCATTCCTTTTCACAAACATTTTTATTTTATTTCCAACAAGTGTTTCCTTTTAGAATGAGTGAATATTATTTCCTACAGGTGTGTTTACTTTTCCACAAGTAGCCTTATTTATTTCTTCTTAATTTGGAGAACCTTTCTAAGCATATGAGCTATCTATACTTGTAATATCCCATTTCGGGAATATCTCTAAAACACGGAAAAATCCAACCAGAGATAGACTGGGAGGGAATTTACCGGATATTTCGCCTCTAAAAGAGGAGGAGATCCGGAGGCTACCTGGCCCTTTCCAGACACTATCTAAGAGAAAAAGATAAATGCACCAAGTGGTATAAAACTAGAATGCTTAAAAACAATAATAGACATACAATAGAAAGAGAATACGATAACTACGGCAACTACGGAAACTCATCCAGAAAACATAGAGAAGAAATGCTGAGCCATTTTATTAATCTGAGAAATGTAATGGAGTACAATAGGCTAATCTTACGCAAGGAAAGTGAGAAGAAACTCTCAGGGAATACCAGAAATAGCTGCTCTAGGAACTACGTCCTAGCTGCTGGAAATTGTCGTGTAGTTTCTACTGCTGGTATGGAATGAAGAGTAGGGGTTGATCCCCTTTACCGAAATTAGCTGAAAATTGGAAAACCTCCTCTCCTCAACAACTCGGACAAGATCCACAAACCATTCCAAGAATGGCCAACCCCAGAAATCAGTAGAAACTGCCTCCCTAGTGAATTACGCTGGCCTCCAAGGCACTGCACAGTGGCTAGATAGAAACAGCTAAAATACTGCCACAAACTCCGCCAAAACTCTCCAACGGGAAAAGGCTGACCCTTTGCTCAAATTCTCGGCTAAATCACCCATAGAAACACCAATCCGAAGCTCCTCCATAATGGATTGCGTCCTCTCTCCCAGTGACTATGCAGTCTCTACAAGCTCCAGCTCCGCAACAAACCAAAACAATAAAATGACTCACAAAATATTGAAAACTAACCTTTCCCAAGCAGGCACTCGAAGTCCCCTGGGGCTAAGGGTGAGATATCCGACCGGAGACACTCAATGCACTAAACAGTGCTACAGATAGGCTAAACAGGAAACGTGCTCAAGAAGACAAATGTCTTACTAAAAAATCAACAACTCAAGAATGAATGAAATGAGGAGGCTCCTCCATCTTTTATAACGTTGGTTTGCCTCCAAAACCCAATGTAGCCTCTCTCTCTCCTCCACATCCTCATCCTTATCTACGCAGAAGCTTGCAGAAGCTTCTAGAGTGTACATAGGCCTCCTCCTCTACGTGGTGCTAGGCCCCCCTTGACTCCCACTTAAGTCACAACGTTGTGCTACTAGGTGGATGTCTTATTTCACTTAAGTGAGTTAGACCCTCTTTACTCACTTTTTATTTATTTACAAACTATATACGACAAACTAAAAAAAATGGAATATTCCAATTAGTTGTCGCTAATTAGGAATGTTACAATACTCCTTGTGAAAAAGTAATAACTGATACTACAACCATAAAAAAAAACCAATATTTGGAGAACCTTCCCAAGCATATGAGCTATCTATACTCCGTGTGAAAAAGTAATAATTGATACTACAAGCATAAAACAAACCAATGGAATGTAGAGTATAGTCTACATATACAATGCAAAGTAACTTGCAAGTTTCATAGGAGTCTTACGTTAACAAATTAAACACACAATGTTTTGGTTGTATTTATAAAGAAATTAGGAAGGTGATTAAAAGGTTTTTCTTGTTTTCCACTATTGCTTGAGTGTTACCAAAGGAACATTCTAATTCTTGCATTGTATTAGATTTCATATTTTTAATGCATAAGATTTTTTTGTTTTGTTTTATATCATGTGATATAAGTTATTTAAACACATTTATTGAATATATTTATGATGGATTAAGATCCACCCATTATGATAACATTTCTTTTGGAAGGATATTGGTAGGATGAAAGAAAAGCATTGTAAATGAAGATGAGCCAAAGGGATGTCAACGCCCTCAAGATGGAGTATGGATTGGTTATCAAGGTATGTGATGCACTATTGGTTTCATGGTTTTGATAGCTATGCAAATCACAAATTTTCCATTGGAAAATACCTATATCCTTTTCTCTTGGCAATTTTCTTTGTCATTTTCCCTCTCCCCTCACTCCTTTCTCCATCCACTATCCCATGATTCTTCTCTATAGTATGCCTAGTATATTTATTTTTTGGAAATGTACAAAAAATAAACGATTCAATGCTTAAGAAGTTAATGGTTGGAAATAATATCTAAGTATAGTTGGTAGGGTCTAGTTACATTTCTCATCTCCTCTATTTAATTTTTATTGCAATATAAGTCCTTAATGGTGAGTCAACAAATAATATAATATTGATGTTGGTTCATGTTATATCTATCCCATTATCCTATATAATTAGTGAGCACCATGGTTAGGTACCTATGTGACTTTGTAAATGGGAATCTGTCCATAGGATATCTAATGGTTGAGTCCTTATATTAAAATTGATGTTTGTCCCTATAATACAATAATTTATGAGTCAACATATTATAATATTTTACCCAAAGGTATGTTTGGTTCCAAACTGATATATTTCACCTAGTCCTACCCTCTAAAGCAAGGAAATGAGTATCATCATTTGACATACTTAATCCTATCTTTGGCCATGGAATTTCATGTGTCATCTTCTTTAATTTTTCAAGTGAATGATTGTTAGTTGATGAAAAATTTAGGGTTGATGTAGGTAAATCATATATCTATACCATTTTCCTCTAAATTTGTGGAAACAATGGTTTAGTACCTAGGATTCATGGTATATTGAAATGTTTCCATCATATGACCAATAGCTCATTCATAACGTCAAAATTTATGTTTGTCCCTAGAGTACAACTAGTTTCGAGTTAACTTATATTGATGTTTGGCCCAAAGAAATAGTTGGTTCCTAGATATTATTTTGCATTAAACCATTTTATTAAAAGAAAATGATAATATTATCATCACTTAAAAAAAAACATTTTACGTACATGAAAACATTAAGTTAATTTTTTCTACAGCATTATTTTTACAAATTATCTAAAAACGAAGTTCAACAACATCATGACATTCTTATTATAGTAATGGAGCACATTTTTCACTACCATGATGGTCATGTTAGGACCCCATTGTTAACAACTCATTGCTTTTTTACCATATTTTGAACACAATGTTGATCAATTTTCTATAACATGTTTGCTTGACAAATTGACTAAAACATAGTTCAAATAACCTCTCTTTGATAGACATTATGGCCATGATTTAAAAAATGTTTCTACCTTATTGAAATACAGTTTCTAATCCAATTTTTACTTCCAATTTGGATATAAAAAAAAAATATTATGGTTGAAAGAGTCTCTTGCATCAGGTAGGAAATTCAAGGATAGAGTTGTGACAATCATGTTTTAGATGTCTAAATGGATATATATTCCAAAAATATTTTTATGGTGAATTATCCTATGAGTCTAGTTTACAAAAAAAAATTATCACTCAATTTCTATGTCATACTATAAATTTATGCCTAAAATACTAATTGTCTCTCCTAAATCTATACTATTTAATCCTTTTTCCTAGTCTTTTAACTCACATATTTGACATGTAAATTAGTTTTTTTTTTAAATAATTCCATTGGATATGCCAACAATAATTTTCTTTGATTTCCAACTGAAATTAATTCAATCCATCAAAAAGTGAAAAAAATAATAAACAAAACAATGATTGTTGATCTAGTGAGCGATCGAAAACAAATTTATCACATAGGTCGTTTTTAAGCATATTTGCCATGCGATATCATTGAAATTTCAAAACATGTTTATATTAGAGATATCCATATGAGTATACCTTATTTGGGATTTGAAATCACTTTAGTTGGACACCATACAAAGAAGTTATTAGCAAAACATTGTTGGGTAATCTAGCTAGCAAACACTTCTTAGCTGGTAGAAAAACTTGAATTTGTTTGTTTTTATTTGTTTGAATATATCTTATTAGCACTATTTATGAGTTATTTCATATATATTGGGTGAATAAATATTGATCACCTTTCTTATCCTAATATCTAATATTTAATTGTATATAGCTACTAGTTTTTACAAGTCTTCAGAGGAATAAGCATGTCAACCCATGCATAAGGTGTTTTTTAAAGACAATTTCACAAAAAAGGGAATGGTCTCTAGAAATTATAGTATAGGTTTTTTTCATCCTTTTATGCACCATGATTCTAAGCTCAAACTATTAGAATCATTCACACGTAGTGTCTTAGCTAAAGACAAAAACACTAGGACATTTCAATCAATATTGCAAATGGAGTAAAGAACAACATAAAGAAAAAATTGTTTTGAAAATAAAATAAAGACCATTTTTCCATAAATGAAGTTCCACTTTCACATTGATAATACCATTTATAAAAATAAAAATTTCCAGAGGATCTAGTATTCATCTTGCTCATTCATCGGTACCATGGTATGCCCATGCAGTTCCTTCTTCCTCGTTCAAAATAATGGCATGATGAATTTTATGAATCTCCTTTGTTAATATTTTTTCCCTTGAAGTTCAATATTTTAAACCAAAACTTTAGCCGAATCACTTCCTACTTATTTTGTTGGCCATTCCCAACTCATGTAATAAGGTAATTCAAGACACTTACAATTTTGATTCTCTGTGTTATCTTGTTATTTACCATAATAATTTCGTTTGTGAGAACCTGTCTTAGGAAACATAAGACATTGAAATTTTGAAAATAGCTTGCTAGCAGACATTCCTTGAAAAAATAAAAATACAAAAATAAAAAATATAATCATAATTCTAATTGTGAAAACGCTTTTAATGAAACCCACCTTGCTGGAAGATAAAGTTTGAAATAAAAATAAAAGCTCATTTTTGAGTTTCTCTTCGAATAAGGGTTCCAAGTTTCAGTGCTCCATCAAAAGGTTGTTCCGTATCTTATTCTACAACCCACAAAAAATTTCATCAGTGTGAACTATTTTAGGTTGTCATACACATGTTGTAAACGTAAATATTTAGGCAAGTTGTTACAAGATTTGATGCTACTATAGGTGTTGTTACAATTGTTATCGTATGTATTTCTACAATTGGTCCAATGGTTATTAATTAGTTGGTGTAACACATGTTAACCATATGTGACAACACTTATTAACAACTCTTGAAACACCTATAATTCATTTTTCGTAACGTTTCTTAGGAAGGTTAATTTATGCTTATTTTTCTTAATTTAGTCTAAGTTAGTCAGATGTTGTGGATTTGTATTTAAAAAGATGGTTAGGCCCTTGTCAATCTTCCTCATATTTTTTCCATTTCCATAGGGTGAGAATGTCTTCAATTGGGGTGGGAACCATCATATTTACATTCCATAACAATTCCTCACCATATCCACTCCAATATCCATGCATGCGAAGTTTTCCAAGATACACTATAAAGCCTTGATGCTACCACAAAAGAATCAATAGTAAGAAAAATAAAGTAGTTTGTTGTTTTCATTAAAACAAAAATAGTAAAAGAAATAAAATTTCTTGTCGTTTCCACATATCAACTAGTAGTAATAATCGTAGAAGTTGTTGATACTGCAACACAATAATTATTAAAAAGAGAAAAATAAATTATTATGGTTGATCGACAAGAACTAACAACGAAAAGAACTAACAACAAAAAAAGGTAGGAAAATGAAAGGGATAACCAACATTTTTTAAGTCCATGTCTCTGTTTCTTGATTCAAGAGAATATTTAGGTAAACTATATTAAAATATGGTTTTGAGTAGTATATTCTTGAGTAAATCATAGCCCCTTTACAGTATTTGGTGATAAATAGGTTTCCCCACAATAACCTACATCTAAACAAGTTTCCATATAAGCCATTTCATAGAAAAATTTATGAATTCTTATCAGTGTTTTAGCGATGAGGAACTATGATGGAAACAATGACATAAGGAAGCCCTATCAATGTTGTACAAGACCTAGTAATATGAATTCTTATCACTACTACACAGGAATCATCCTGTTGGAGCCTCAAAATTCTGTTGCAACAACATGGGGGTTTCAAACAACCATCCTCGTAAGAAGTAAACATAAACTACAATCTAGGATATAAAATAACAACATGATTATGTGGGTTGATCCTCTTTGCGCATTTGATCTCGGAGCTGAAAAAAAATTGTCATTGGATTTAGTTGAGCTGGTTGTGTAATCCTGGATCTGACCTGGCCTTTAAACACTTCATTCGAAAGTGCTCGCAACACTTTATTTGTAGAATTAGTTAATCAATATAGAATTAGGCACTCATGATAAGGTTTCATTGGAAAATTCCAGTAATTTTCCTCATCTAACTTATTTATCCTTTTAATAGTTTCCACCTCCTTGTCTGTACTTTCCTTCCACTGTGCTTCTAATGGCTTGAGCTCTGGGAGCACTTCATATGTGGATTCTTTAATAAGTTCATATTTTAAAAGCTATTCATTAACACATTCAATAATTTCATTTTTCATACTTGATTCCTTTGTCGTTGCCTTCTCTGCTTGTCTCAGCCGCATTTCCCAATCCTTAAATAAAATCTCTTTATGAAATTTATCTATCTTAGGGAGGTCAAATTTATTTCCTACATCAGACCCTTACCACCGAATGAACTCAGTAATATTCTCTTCAACTTTTTCACATTCAAATCTCTTGTTAACCAATTGTTGGATCAGAATCTTGCTTGTATCACAGTAAGAACTGGTGATTGAAATTTGTTGACAAAAGGTTTCTTATGATTATTTTAGCTTTGCATTCATTTCTAGTGCTTCTTTTATGAATTTATATACTTGAGGATAAATTTTCAATTTTTCCATTACTACTTCAAGCTGTGTTTCTTTCTCTGTAATCTGCACTTGGTGTTGTAACTTTAGTCTTTCAAAATATTTTTGAAATTGAGACATCTTCATTTCAATCTGCCTACTGGAATTAAAATTTTCTGGTTCTAGTAGTTTCTCCAACTCTTGAACTTTGTATTTTTCTTCTTAAGTAGAAGTTGTACCTCTGTAGCTTTGTCAATGGTAGCAGTAGCATATGCTCTTTTTAACTCTGATAACTTAATCAAATGTTCTGTGGGATCAACCATAGGGTCTTTCCATAGAACGTCTAAAGATTCATCCATGAGATTTTAACCCGATTCATCAATTTTTATTCTCTTTGTTCTCTTAACTATAGCCTTATGACTTGGGTTGTAGAAGACATCAATTGAGGGTATCTCTTCAATATTTAAAACAATATGTTTTGTAGGGTATGTTGGGATGATCTCTTAATCATGAATTTTTGGTACCTGCAGTAGTGGTATTATAATTTCCACTAAATTTTGGGTATGCTTTGGATTTTGGAAACTTGTTCATTCATCAACATTAGGATTTGGTGGTTGTGGTATTTCTAATGCCTTTGAAAACTTCTCCCATTATTTCTTCAAATATTTTGATTGAGGCTTCTCTGTCTGCTCGGGTGTATTCTGGATATGCTGAAATCCTTGAGAAGATGATTTAGCTCCATTAGTTTCTCCTTCCATTTGTAAATCAATACCTTTAATCACTTTCCCAATTTTTTCTTAGGAATCTCATTCCTGCTCTCAGATTCATTGTCAGACTGATTTGAATTTTGAAAATTATGTTGTGATTGTTCTAACTCGTGATTTTGTTTCTCTTGAGATTCATCTTCAGACAGATCCTTAGCCTCATTATCTAGACTAATATTGGGAGTTGACCTGTTGACATCTTCAATAAATAACAAATCCAAAGGGACAATTTCTAGCGTTTTATTTCTATATTATTCACAAGCCTCAAAGTCTGTTTTACTGAACTGGCTGAATGCAAATTTCAATACACTTGTCAAATTCTCCACACCTTCAAAGAAATCATCAAAAATATATTTCTCATTCAAGAAAGGTTTAATTTTAAGCACAGGGGTGAGATTATTAGCCACATTTTTAGTATCATATGGCCTCTTTGGCATTAGGGCCATATTTAATGAGGTAACATTTGAAATCTTTTTGAATGGATGAAAAAATGTTGAAAAGCAAAAAAGTGCCACACTGTAAAGGGAAAGTAGGCCAAATGGCCTTATTGGAATCTTTGAGTTGTTTGGACACACCGCTTACTAGAAGTTGGTAGGAAATTTCTCTGGCTAGGAGATTATCAGGAACATAATAGGGCAAAAAATAGGGAGAATAATAACTCGCAAAAAAATTGATATAAGTGAAATTTTCTTGAGCAAACCATCTAGCAATTGGTAAAATTTCCATGCTAGCTTCCTTAGAAATCCTGGGGGATTTTTCATTAAAGATAATCTGATGGATGGGAAACATAACTCCAATGCAAATTTTATATAAATGTAAATGAAATAAATTCCCAAAGGGATCTACAGTAAATATTAATTGAGTGGGGTCCTATCTTCTCCATTTCCATCCCATGATTGGAAAGTTTGAACAAAATAAAATTGCATCCATAATGTAAGCACTCATGTAGAAGGGAGGTATTGTTTCAGTGGAAACACTTCTTTTTCTTCTGTTATCCATGGTATCTCTGGCCAAATTATCATACAGAATGCTCGCCCAATTCAAAATAGAGGAATTGACAAATGCATTAATTAAAGGAACCTAGTCTATGGAAAATCTAGTGGTATCTGGTTTTTAAAATAACCTACATTTCATTCCTGTACCATAAAAATAAGGTTAGGGTAACTATGCTATCAGGTACATAACAATTTTATCACATTTCACCTTGGCTTGGTCTTCTTTCCATTCCTTTATCACTTTCATTGGGTCTATATTCTACTTTGTGAATATTTGGACAAAATATTTATTATAATTATTCTGCAGCATGGGAAAGTGGTACATTATCCTTAAATCCTCTGTAGTGAATGAACCAATATTATCCACCTTAGAGTACTTCAATGATCTGACTCCTATGTTAAGGTGCTAAATGACCCACTTTACCATATCTATGTAGGGTACAATTTTCTTCCTCATTGCTATTCTGTGAAGAAATGAACATGAAATGTCAAATTTGGATGGGTCTGAGGAGACTATCACATCTTTTGTTACTATTTTCACTATTTCCCTCGGCTTTTCTCCCTCAAAAATGTGGTACATTGCTTCCCATGAATAACTGTCATAATCCTTATTGCGGGTTGTGTCTAAGAACAATGGAAGCATGTATGTGTCTTCTGCAGTGGACGTTTGCTCAATTTCCTTACATTTCTTGGTCACTCCAGTTATTCTCACCTTTTTAGGAGATTTCTTAAATTCAAGTGAAAATATTAAACTTATAACTGAGATGAATAGAGAGAAGGCTAGAGTTAAAACATAATAATCAAAATCTGGCACTTTATTATTCAAAACACGCTTCAAGTAGATATCAATTTTTTTGAACCTTGCAACCATTAAATGTTGTTAATAACCCATCACTCTTTCTATCAAAATCTCTTACACACCTGTTGTGAAACCAACTCCAAAAATAGAAGAAAAGACATATCAATGCCTTAGAAATAAGCCACTTCGAGGGGGCAACCTCAAATACATTACATGAATGAACAATTCTTCGATGATGCAATTTACAAAACCTCCTTTCTATATATAGGAGTCCATGGGGCCATAATGTAATCCTAGTGGGCCACAATGTAATCCTAGCCGACCTAACAATAATAATTTAAGGGCACAATAATAACAAAATGGGGGTTACAAGGGTACAATAATAACAATAAGGGGGGTACACTAACAACAATAAGGGACTATACTAGTAATATAGGGACCTAACATGCCCCTCTCCTTCAAAAAAGTGTTGTCCTCAACGCTTGAGTAGCTACGGGTGCTTCTGTATAAAATTCTCATCCTCCCATGTAGAATCTTCAGTGGGTAAGTTCTTCCACTTGATGAGATACTCTGAAATTGATCGATTTCGTAGCTGTCGAGTTCTTGTTTCCGTGGCCGCTTCAGGTTCCAATATGATTTTTCCTTCCTCATCAAGTTCTGGCAATATTGTTTGAACTGGAAGATTTTCACCTATAACCTTCTTTAAGCATGAAACATGGAAAATTGGATGCACTCGTGAAGAAGCAGGAAGCTCCAATTTGTATGCCATATTACCAATCTTTTGCAACACCTTGTAAGGACCATAGTACTTTGGCGATAATTTATTATCCTTCTTTGCTTGCTTGAGGGACATTTGTTTGTATGGTTGTAGCCGTAAAAATACCCATTCTCCTACATCAAAACTTCTCTCGCTACGATGTTGATCTGCCTGTTGTTTCATTCGATTTTGTGCCAAATTCAGGTTATCCTTTAAGAGTTGGAGAACTTCTTGCTGATGCTCGATGTGATCTTCCACTGCTTGAACCTTAAAATTTTCCCTTAAAGATGATGTGATGGATGGTGGATGATATCCATAAAGTGCCATAAATGGGGTCATTTTTGCTGCAGTATGGAAGGAAGTGTTATACCACCATTCGGTGAGAGGTAACCACTTGACCCATTGTGTTTGTTTATCAGATACAAAACAACGAAGATATCCTTCCAAACATTTATTCACTATCTCAGTTTGACCATCAGATTGAGGATGATAAGATGAGGTATGAGCTAATTGAGTACCCAAACAAGAAAATAACTCCGTCCAAAAATTTCCAGTAAAAATGGGATCTCTGTCGCTCACAATAAACCTTGGGCTTCCATGTAGCTTTTGAATTCTGTCCATAAATGTAGTAGCAACTGTACTTGCTTTAAATGGATGAGATAATGCACAAAAGTGTGCATACTTGTTAAGTCTATCAACTACCACCATGATGACACTCTTTCCTTCAGACTTAGGTAAACCTGTGATAAAATCCATTGAAATCTCCTCCCAACGTTGACTTGGAATGGATAAAGGTTGTAGAAGTCCGGGGGTCTTAATTGTTTCCACTTTATTCTGCTGGCAAACCAAACATTCCGCCACAAACTTTTGAATATCAGATTTAAGGCCATCCCAAAAAAATTCTTTCTTCACCTGTGGTAAGTTTTTAAAAATCCTGAGTGTCCTCCTAAAGGAGAAGTGTGCAATTCCAGAAGAATCTTTTGTTTTAGTTGGGAATTCTTACAAAGATATAAGCGATCTTTGTACCATAAGGAATCATTTTTCTAACTAAATGTATCAGATGTACTAGGATCTTGCTGCAACTTTTGAATGAGTGTCCATACATCTTTGTCCTTCTTCCATTCATCTCTTGCTTCGGTTATCAAATCTAGTTGGATAATAGAAATGGCACAAAGCAATGCTTCCACCTCTTCATTCTTTCTTGAGAGTGCATCTGCAACAACATTAAGCTTTCCTTTTTTGTATATTATTTCAAAGTCATAACCCAAAATATTTGTGACCCATCTTTGTTGCTCTTCTGAAGATAGTCTTTGTTCCAAAAAGTGTTTAAGAATATCATGATCAGTTTTTACCTTGAAGTGTCTTGCCATTAAGTACGTTCACCATTTCTTTAGTGCATGCGGTATTGTTAACATTTCCTTCTCATAAATAGGTTTTTGTAAATACTTTCCTTTGATTGGACGACTTTCAAAAGTAATGGGTCTTCCTTCCTACATTAAAACAACACCAATTCCATTTCCTGAGGCTTCACATTCCACAGTAAAGGTTTTTGTGAAGTTTGGCGTAGCTAAGACTGGTGCTCGACACATTACCTCTTTAAGATGTTCAAAGGCCTTAGTTGCTTCAGGAGTCCATGAAAATGCATCTTTCTTCAATAATGTTGTTAGAGGTGCTGCTATTCTCCCATAATTCTTAACAAACTTGCGATAATACCCTGTTAACCCGAGAAATCCGCGCAACTACTTAATGGTTGTGGAGACTTTCCATTCCTTAATGGCTTTAATTTTGTTAGGGTCTACCTTAACAACCTCGTGAGATACAATATGACCCAGATATTCCACCTCTTGTACTCCAAAGAAACATTTGGATGTTTTTGCATATAATTGTTTCTCCTACAATAGTTTGAGCACCCTGTCAACATTTTCAACATGATCCTTCCAAGACCTTCTATAGATTAGTATATCATCAAAAAATACTAGCACAAATTTTCTAAGGAAGGGTTTGAAAATGGAATTCATCAACCCTTGAAATGTAGAAGGTGCATTGGTAAGGCCAAAAGGCATGACCAAAAATTCATAATGACCCTCATGAGTTCGAAATGCTGTTTTGGAATATCTTCAGTCTTCATTCTAATTTGATGATATCCTGAACGAAGATCCAACTTGGTAAAATAAATTGCTCCATGTAATTCATCCAATAATTCATCAATAACGGGAATGGGAAATTTATCTTTAATGGTGAGCTTATTGAGCTCCCTATAATCCGGACACATTCACCATGATCCATCCTTCTTGTGTACCAATACTACAGGAGCAAAGAAAGAACTTTGACTAGGTTGAATTATACTTGCCTCTAACATTTCTGCAATCATACGTTCAATTTCGCTCTTTTGGAAGTAAGGATATCTATAAGGCCTGATGTTTGGAGGAACACTTCTTGGAATCAAATGAATAGCATGATCATGATCACGAATAGGTGGGAGTCCTTTGGGAGTTCAAACACCTTGGAATGATTGTCCAAGACTTGTTGGAGATCTGCAGAAATAGATGATTTTGATGTCGGAACTTCTAGTGAGCATAATTGTGCAATTACGCCTCGTTGTTCTTTCTTTAGAAGCTTTGTAATGACATTAGAGCTTATTATCCTTCCTGGCTTCCCTTCAATACCCCGTAATTCGACTTCCTTTCCTTCTGAAAAAAATTTCAAGAAAATTTCTTGAAAATTAAAAGCTACCGTCCCCAAAGATTGTAACCATTGTACTCCTAGTACAACATCAGCACCTCCCATAGGAATGGAAAACATTGGACTAGTCAATACATATTCCCCCATGGTTAGCTTTATATTATGGCATTTTCTAGAGCAATTTATAGTTCCTCCATTTGCAACCATCACTTGACATTCTGGTGCTGGGTATAGGAAACAATTTAATTCCTTGGCTACCTTACAATGAATATAATTATGGGTGCTACCTGAATCAATCAACACTATTACCTTTTTATTCTTGATATGTCCTTCTATTTTGAGAGTTTGAGGAGTGCTAATTCCTACCAGTGCATTACACGATATGGTCAGATTCATTTCTTCCCCTTCTATGGCTGGTTCCTGGTGTATATCCTCTTCTTGTTCATTTTCTTCTTCCTCTTCACAATCTATGTAAAATAATTTCTTCTCAGCACACTTATGACCTTTAGTGTATTTGCTATCACAACTGTAGCAAAGCCCCTTTTCTCTTTTTTCTTCCAATTTTTGTGGTGTCAACCTTGTAGGTTGTGGAAATCTAGGCGTAGCAACACTTCCTTCTTTATAGAAGTGAGTGGTAGGCTTCCTTGTCGCCATAATTTTACATTCAATTTTTCTTGCCAACCTAAATGCCTTCTCCAATGAATCAGGTTCCAAAATGCGAACTTCATATTGGATGTTATCCTTTAAAGTGCTTGTGAAGAGATCAATCTTGTGTTCCTCTGAAATATCAGTTACCCTTATATTCAATTTTTGGAAGTCCTCAATGTGCTCCCCCACTAAGCCCTTTTGTTTGAGATTTATCAATTGGCTAAAGAAGGTTTTTCTCTTTGTATCCTCATAATGTGCTATCATTTCCTTCATAAAAATTGACCAAGTGACAATTTTTTTACGGGAGCAAAGCCATCGATACCATACAAATGTATTTTGTTCTAAATGTAAAGTTGAAATGTTTACCTTTTGTGTGTTTTTCACATTATGGAGATCAAAATATTGCTCCATTTGTAGTATCCATGTTACAAGATCCTTTCCATCAAACTTCCTTATCTCCATTTTTGGAATATGGTGGTTCTTCCTGCCAACATTAGAGTTTGTGAAATCATGATTAACATTTATTTTGTTCTCATCATGAGTTTCTTCTACTATCTTTTCACCATTATGAAACATTTCTTGTATCAACTTTTTCAAACCTTCCATGTCTGCTTTTAGATCATTCTTCATGTTTTCCATCTTAGCTTCCATGCCAGCTTCTATTCCATCCATCGTAGCTTCCACGCCTTTCTTCAAAACTTCCGTTTCATTTTTTGTTGCTCTTTGTGAGAGAGAAATTTGGTGCACTTGCTCTTGTAATTTACATAGATCATGTTGCAATTCTTCATCTTCATGAGTCATAGCAGAACCTTCTAAAGACTTAATGGGTGTTGAATTATTTTTACGGGGCATATTTTAGAACCCAATACTGATATCTATTCTACAATATGCCCTTGGAATCAATTCAAATTGATTCTTCAAACAAGACTTATGCAATTCAGAAAAAAATACACACCTTTTTCTTGCTTTTGAGGAGCTCGATATTGAAATTGGATTATCTCTATGATTGCAGCACTTCAATATCTGAATTTTGGTACAAATGTATCCCTATGAATTCTCTTTTCAATGCTACAGGTCTGACCAAATTTGGATTCTCCAAGACAAAGTTGTGTCCAATCTCCCACAATGACTTAATTATGGACTGGTTCAGTAGAGTGAAATTTTTCGACTTGCCATGTGTCACAGTTTCATCCTTTGGCTCTGAAATTGATAGCCAAGAAACTACAGTCTGTGTACTTGCAACCAATTTTTACGGAACTCCAATTCGATGCTCAGAGAGATATTTATGAATCTTTTCCCATGATCACCTCTTTGAGATTAATTTTGGGAGCTTGAAAAAGCACTACTATAACAACCCCGATTTAAACATGCAATTAATTATATCACATAAACAAATAATAAACTCAAATTTTTTTTAACTAATCATCATGAATTTTTTAGAAACATAAGCAAGTCACTTACCTGTAATGGTGCTTTTCCTTACTTGAGGCACCAAGGTTGAATGCTAGCTGAATCCTGCTGACCGCAACAGAGTTTTAGGGAAAAATCTCCACCCAACCGTAGGCTCAGCTGTATGTAATCTTTCCACAGCTGGCCACTCCCGAGCCCTCAATCAACGTACTACTGCCAGGGTATCCTTTGCCTCACCATACCTTTATCTCCAGAGAATCGATGAAAGAATGAATGCCTTTGAATCTTCCTCAATGTCTATTAAATAGAACAAACAATGGAATGGGAACCACATGAACACATTCACTGTGTCAACATGCAACTTAAGTTTTTCTTAATTTAGTGTTATCTTAGTTTAACTTAATTTTTATTAGTTTCTTAGTTTAACTCATTGTTAATTTATTTACTTTTGTTAATTAACTTGTTCTTATTGTTTATTGTTTTAGGACTCTATTTTATTATTTACTATTTTCTTTAGAACTCTAGTTATTGTTTAATTTTTTATTTATTATTTATTTATTATTCTCTTGAATTATTATTTATTTACTTATTTATTTAATTATATTATATTATTTATATACAATTTATTATTTTATAATTATTATGGGACATTACATACTCCCCCTCTTCAAGGATCTTGGTCCCGAAGTTAAGTATTTAATGATATTATATTATATTATTTATTATTTATTACTTCATGTGTGACCAACACCCTCTGCTGAACTAGTATAACCAGCAGACATCGAAAGTTCTTCACAGCACCCTGGAAATCTCAAGGAATCTATGTCCTTTTTTCCACTTTTGGAATCAGGCATAAGCCTCCCCAGTCTATCCAAAGCCAATGCTGGCCCCAAGGCTCACGCCCGACTCAGACCTCATCTGCCCCAAGGCAGGCATCCGGTCCCAGTACTTAATGACTCCAGGCATCTCGCAAGGCTGGCCCACTCCCTCCACAGCTACTTAAGGCGCACAGCCCCAGGCATCGAAGTCTTATACGCACTTCTAGAATCCGGCGTTCTCATCCAATAATAGGCACTTGGCCTACAATATCAGGCCCTTGGCCTCCTCAAGATGGTGCCACAGCCCTTCAAAATCTATCCATCAAGAGCTATACAAGACAAAGGACCCACTGGCATATGTAGTGTTGATTGAGTTTGTCACCAGCCCATATGGTGTTACATATTCTCCCTCGTACGTATGGGCTCCCATGAGATCATCAAATAAAAGGGCCCTCTCGGCCCCTCTGTGGATTTCCTACCAATCACCACATCTCAACATACATCCAATGCATTAGTTATAATCATAACCTCATATAAAATAATCCAGATGCCGACTTTTGCATGTCATCTTGATAACATAACATCATTGTTAATCACAACAACTTGAATAATAACGAAATGCTTGCTCATGCATGTCATACAATCTGTAGCAATTTCCACATATAATACCCTCATAAGTAATTATAACAACATATCCACATCAAATACATACCATGAAATCTCATAATAAACTAACACATGTCAATATAACCTCATATCATAATGTCACAATCCCTATGCATATCATATCCATCATGAACATACCACATTGTTATCATAACAAAATAAATAAATAATAAGAACCACATGTGCATCATTATCCCCTCATCAAAACTATGCCTAGTTACTTGTCTTTACATTATAATGGGTCGTACAAGTCATACAACCCAACTCCAAGATTACCTTATTGCCGCACATATTGATTAAATTTAGACTTAATGTTTTGTCACATGTCCTATTGTAGGAGTCTACGATTCACTTTTAATATACCCTAGTAACATGCTCCTATTACATCAATATATCTTAAAATTTCACAATGTTTTCATGCACCTCATTCTCCTCAATTATTCATATACATCTATAGGTCACATTCATGTCATATCTAATTCTTTCATAAAGAACTACTTTTTTCGAGGATATTAGTAAAAATCTAACAAATATTATTTCTTACTAATAATGCATCCCTTCAACTACCATCAAGTTTTAATATTAAAATTCCAACCCACTACCATTAAATTCACACCCCTCCAACCAAATCCATTAATAATTTTATATAAATCAATCCTCCATTTAAAAAATTACTTCAAAACCACAATCCAACTCATATCATATCATAAACTATTTAATTTATGAGTTTCATTCTTTACTATATCAATTTTTATCATAAACTAATTTAACTAAACTCTTACATGAATATTTCACTTTTCATATCTTATTCGAATATAGCAATATAAATAATAACACCTCAAACAAATTTTAACTACTATTTTTTTTAACTATTATATATATTTTTATTAATACCTCTTATTCTATTATAAATTTTATCTGATTATATATATATATAATCAAGCATTCACATAGCCATATAAAATTTATCCTTGAAACACATCATTACTTAGACAACTAAGTATAAAAAAATATATACGCACTTTTATAACATCTTAGAGTTTAATATATATACCAAGGTATTTTTCTTTTTCTTTTAAAGTTGTTTCAAACAAGAAGTTATACCGAGGTATAACCAGTGTTAGAAGTCAATTATATTATGTTTTCACGTATTTTATGCCAATTGTATCGATTAACACATTTGACAGGTTGTGCGCATATAATGCTCCTCATGGGCTCTTCTCATTGTGAATTGGCACTTGACTTGGTACAAGTGGTGGATTTGTTCTATTTAATGTTAACTACCAATTTGAAAAAGGAAAGAAGGGAAATTAACAAAAATAAATATGAAACTTACTTACATTCACGGTTAATAATTTTGGCTATAGGTGCTCGTTTTAATAAATAAGTATTTTGATTAATTTGAATATTGATAATATAATTAGGTGAAAAATCATAATTTAATTTTCTAATTTAAGAATTCTTCTCTCAATTTCTCCTCACTCCTGCGGATTTCATTAATTCTCATAAATTATAGAACAAAATCATGAACGGTTTTTCATAAACCACAGTTTCACATTATATACCAAAATAGTTTTTTTTTATCATGTAATACAAACAAACTTTTTAAAATCATATAATTTTAATATATATTCATTTTTAATAAATCATAAAATTCATTATATTATATTATACTATATAATAAAATTTCAATATAAATTATTATATTATAACAAATATTTTGTAGTTATATCATAAATTAACTCACTCGATTTTAGCATAGTGTGTTTTGTTTGTATACAAGTTTAAACCCAAGTCACAACTCCAAGACCTGAAAAATTCTTAATTTTTTTTTTTTTAAGTTTCCTTAGTGTATCTTTGAATTTTATTTCTATCTCTCTACGCTGCACTCATTTTGCATCTCATGTAAGCGTTTCTGCCCTATTCTCACTCTTTAAGAATGCATTTTATATAATATATATAGCAAGTAAAATGAGTACATCAATGCATACAAGGTGTTGGACCGGGCTGTAGTTAGAAGTACTATCCATCTCTACATAGCATGGTGTGCAAGCATATATCTTAGGCACAATTTCAAAAGAATCTGCATCTTTTTGTGAAATGCCAATTCTGGTTGCAACCTAATTGCGAATTCTGTTCTAAGCGTTGCAGCCTTTCTTAAGTGACAAGGGGAAGCATCCTCACTGAAAGTAGCTCTATAATTCCTTAAGCCATAAAAAGGAAGATTCATGTGCAGCGTATGGTGTTCCGTATTCCTCTGGCAGATCGTTTTCTCATCCATTTGTCTCCCTTATTCACCCTCTTCTATTAAATTGGCTTAATCAATTATTCTTGACATCTTTGTTTAGTTAAGGTGATATGCTATGTTTTTTTTAACTTGTGCATGGCCATTAATGAGTATCAGCTACTAAAATTACCCCTAAGCCATTCAGGAAACTTGATTCATAATTTTTTTTTTTTTCGTTTCAACTAATAAAATTACAATATATAAGTTATTTGGCAGTTGTGATCAATAAATGGTTTTATCTCATGAAATCATGGCTTGATTCTTTATTAACTACTCTTCCAAGTGGGTGATATCCTGATTCTACAACCCATTAAAAGGTAAAGTTTAAACTAATTGCCTATTCCACTCAAGCTTGTAATTGCCTTATCTCACTCTGATGGTTTCCAATAGCCTGGTTAGTTATGCCTATGCTCTAGCTACATCTGTATTTTCCATATCCTGTAGACCTTAAAAGTCTCAATTGCCTTGCATAATACCATTGTTATAACTTATGGGGTTAAGTCGTTACGGACTAGAATGACACTTTAGAAACCGTGTCTATTTTCAGCTGAACAAATTTGATGTCTATGCAATTTGGGATTTAAATATACTAAACTCTAAGGAACGATGGACCTTATTTAAGATGAGAAGATTTTGATTTGAACCACATATCGTATTGTGTTTTTTGTCAAACAATTTCATGCTTCTGAATCTGACCCATGTCAATGGGACCATTTGTTAGTGAGATGAAACAGATATAATGCAAATAAAATATGAAAATGTTGGGCTTCACTATTTTCCTTTCACATTTTTGATAAGAGTGTGCAAATAGTCAGGATTTAACAATTAAGCTTCTAAGCAGTTCTTTTCCTTACGGAAATGCTTTTATATGCAGATAAACATGATGAAAAAATAGAGGATTGTAAAATAGAAATATTTAAGGACTACAACAAGTTTTCCACATCAGTTACAGATGAATTATACCCTAATGGATTGGGAATGAGGCTTCTTGAACATGCATCGGAAGAAGAGTATGACAGTTCTAAAGCCATTGCATTAGAAAATCCACAAACTACTGACGACAGTGTTATTGGAAAATCTTTGAATGTTTCCATAGATGGAGACATCATTGGGCCTCAACCAACAAATGTTGTTAATTTTCGCAAGTATGCTGGAATTCCAGAGTATGCACGGGTTTTAATAGAAGCACTTAAGAAAAACAGGTTATTGCAAAGGACCCTACAACTTAAGTTAGTACAGGTTGAAACAAAGACGGAAGAGAACAAGGAGCTAAGAAATTGCGTCAAATGTCTTGGTTATTTTCAAAGTTCTTGCAAAAGGCGTCTCCGAAAGATTTTCATGCAAGACTATGATTCTACTGTGAAGCTAATCTCTCACTCAAAATCCAGATTGTCTTCCAAAAATCCAAAGGAAATTGCAGATAATAAAGTTGGCTATAGATGTCGTGGGCCTCCTGAAAATGAAGATGTTGCAAAGTATAGAATGGCACTGAATAGTTTTCCTATAACTATTGAGATTAAAGAAAAGAAAAGAAGAAAGAAAAACAGAAAACCTTGGGAATGGTATAAAGCAACAATTGCAGGAAACCCTTGTTTTCCAATCAATGGAATTCTTGATTTCCCTGGAAGGGATCTATGGCACAATGGTAGCGTGTCTGACTTCAGATCAGAAGGTTTCGTTTTCGATTCGCGTCAGGTTCATTCTTGTCAAATATTTCTTCTTGTCTTAGTTCTACGTTTATCTTACTAGATCTCCAACAATCTTGGCTAAGTTTTGTGGATAAGAAATTCTTATATCTTGAGCACGTGTGTCCCTACAAACTTGATTCTGATTGTTGAACTATGTTCTATTTTTGAGTCTTTAACACATGCTATCCTTTGTCATATATCATTGGCTCATGAGCCCTTGCATGCATATAATATTTAAAATTTGTATATCTTATTTAATGAATTTGCATGCATATTTATTATTTAAACCATGCATGCACATATATTAGAAATAAATATATATTATTAAAATTTGTATATATATATATATATATATATATATATATATATATATATATATATATATTAGAAAAAAAAAGGCGCATGCAGATATATTATTTAAAAAAACGTGCATGCTTGTCGCATGTAGAATTTTTATTTTTATTTTTTATTTAAAACTCTGATTCTAAACTTAAGAACAAGCATGTATTTAATTATATGAAGAAAAAATATCAAATTTATTTTTAATAATAAATAAAATTATTGTATTAAATTTATAATCATTACATTACCCAAACACGAGCCCTTTGCTTATCATCCCAGTAAAAAATCAGTGTTTAACTTTTACCTAGAGGTCCATAAAGTCAAAACCCGCTCTGATATCATATGTATCAACCCTGATTTAAACATGCAATTAATTATATCACATAAACAAATAATCAACTCAAAAAATGTTTAACTAATCATCATGAAATTTTCAGAAACATAAGCAAGTCACTTACCTGTAATGGCACTTTTCCTTACTTGAGGCACCAAGGTTGAATGCTAGCTGAATACTGCTAACCGTAACAGAGTTTTGGGGACAACTCTCCACCCAACCGTAGGCTCAGCTGTATGTAATCTTTCCACAACTGGCCACCCCCGAGCCCTCAATCAACGTACTACTGCCAAGGTATCCTTTGCCTCACCATACCTTTCTCTCCAGAGAATGGATGAAAGAATGAATGCCTTTGAATCTTCATCAATTTCTATTAAATAGACCAAACAATGGAATGGGAACCACATGCAAACATTCACTGTGTCAACATGCAACTTAAGTTTTTCTTAATTTAGTGTTATCTTAGTTTAACTTACTTTTTGTTATTTTTACTTAATTTAGTGTTCTCTTAGTTTAACTTACTTTTTATTAGTTTCTTAGTTTAACTCATTTTTAATTTATTTACTTTTTTAATTAACTCGTTCTTATTGTTTATTGTTTTAGGACTCTAGTTTATTATTTACTGTTTTATTTATTTGTTATTCTCTTGACATATTATTTATTTACTTATATTATATTATTTATATATGATTTATTATTTTATAATTATTATGGGACATTACAACTACCTTCCACAGATCATATCTCCTAAAATATTGCGAACCAAGATCTAAAAATTTTTGACGAGTTTCCTCAGGATTTCGGCTTCGCACTCTAGAAATTTCAGATTCTGAACCTTCGTAGAAAAAAATTTATAGCAAAAATTCCACGATGACCTGTTTAGAGCAGCGAAACCCTAGAATCCAAAGCTCTGATACCAAATGTTGTGAAACCAGCTCCAAAAATGGAAGAAAAGAGATATCAACACCTTAGAAATAATCCACTTCGAGGGGGTAACCTCCAATACATTACATGAATGAACAATTCTTCTATGATACAATTTACAAAACCTCCTTTCTATATATAGGAGTCCATGGGCCATAATGTAATCCTAGTGGGGCCACAATGTAATCCTAGCCGACCTAAAATTAATAATTTAAGGGCACAATAACAACAATATGGGGGTTACAAGGGTACAATAATAACAATAAGGGGGTTACACTAACAACAATAAGGGACTATACTAGTAATATAGGGACCTAGCAACACCTTACATAATATGTCTATTCTAACGATCTAAGATGTTAGATCCAGGGAAAATTTTAGGTGCTAATATTCGTAGGTGGGAAAATTTTCGATGCTTTTTCAAAAAAAAAGATTCGCCAATTTCCATTTTTTTAAAAATCGATTCGCCTAAATTTTATTGTATAAAATTATTTCACCTTAAAAAAAACCAAAATTTTATATATACTAAGATAAAATAAATCTAAACATAAATATTCTTACCAAAATATCATAAAACATTTTACAATTTATATATTGGGGACTAGTAAGATTGTCCAAGGTTTCGAAAAATTTAAGATAAGCTTCCATCTTTAAAATCTTCCCTCTAACTTAGATCTCATAATGGGTTTATTAGATTAGAATCATTTCGTGCACTTGAATAATAAGTGTTAATATCTAATATCACAACTTTTAACAATTACCAATAGTTATGTTTTTTGCCGACGATGAATCTTGCAAAATGCGATGTGCACAAATTACACAACACAACTTATTTCGGTAATAAAAGTTTCCATTTGGTTTATTGTCGTGAAACGTGAATGCGGTGAAGACTCATGTTGTTGTGATTTATCGGACTTTTTATATTTATAACTATTCCTTTATTGTTTCGTCGGGTCCGACTCATTGCAACTTTCTCTGAATTGTTATAATTTTTCTCTTTTAGAAGGTGAGATGTGATTTCTCTTTAAAAGGGCTTTTAAAATCATTTTCAACGGGGATTTTATATAATTCCAAAAATTTTGAAGTGCATATTGGAATTCACAAATCTTATTATCTTATAACTTAATTCTCTTTGTAAGTTATGCGATTTGTGGTGAGCACTTTTGAAATCAAAGAAGAAAAGGAAAAAAACCTTTATTCCTAAAAAAATTTAGACTTACACTAAAATGAATTATATTTATAATTTTTTATTTTTTTAAAGGTTCCCTATTTATTATTAAAATAAAGGTGGGGGGGGGGGGCGTTTATAGCACAACAATTGTCGATTCACTTGGGAGAACTAGTTATCTCTGATTGGTTTTTTGAAATTTCTAAAACCTTTCAAAATAAAAATAGTTGCAGGAATGAATTTCAATAAATATTATCTCACTAAGCAATAAAATATCACTTGATCATAAAACGTAAGAATTCTTCTTAAAAAATGAAACTATGAATATCTATTTCATTCCTTATTAAGTTCAAAAAGATGAAGCAAGTGGCTCATTTAGATTATCTTTATAAATATATACTCTTTTATCACAAGTAGAGCCTCTGATGCAATAGGAAATTTAATCTTATGTAAGGGTTACCTTTTACCGAGTAATGATTCACTGTCCCATCCAGTTACTCTTACAATATTCAAAAAATAAGTTTAATTTTATATACTCTATCTCTTTTTGGAACTTGTTCTTTTTTTTGTTGATATTTTCTATGTATTTTTAATCACTTAAAATCCATTATCTCTGCTTGGTAACCAAATATTGAAAATTCCATTCACTGGTTGTAATTAAATTGATCAAGTTGGTTCTTCATGAGACCCCTTGTCCTTTGATACAATCTCAAGGCATTACCCTGTTTTGGTAGGGATTATTTGTAATGTCAGTTCAACTATTTCCCTATGAACATGGTAAACAAGCTCTTGATGAGACTTATTATCTTCTAATCTTCTTAGAAGAATGTTTTGAATTACTTTCTAAGAATTGAAAATTTTCCTGGATGGGGTGAATCATTGGTCCTTTTAAGGATTTTGGATGATAATTTTAGAGTTTAAGATTTCTTGTTTGTAAGATATTCTTTACTATTTTAAATATTATTTTCTTAATTGATAGTAGAATAACCATACTTTATAAAAATGCGATTTCATCAAAGAATAAATAACTTCAGTGAAATGACATTTTTCAGCAAAATAAAATCTATTTGATGTTCGAATTTTTCAATTGTTTCCTTAACATTTACTATTTCTAGAAGCGATAAATCAAAAACGATTTTCTGATATTTTTATTTGAAAAGAAAAAAATAAATACTATTCAACTTTTATTTTCCTAAAAAAAGAAGACAGAAATATAAAGGGAATAGAAGGGGTTACCTCCTATGGAAAATATTTCTATAAAATCTTCCCATTAACAGGTAAAGAATCTCTTTTTCCTGATTGATCTTGCAATACGAATGTTGACAAGCCTATTTCTTCAATGATTTGAAATGGCCCAAGCCACAGTGTTTGGAATTTGCTACGTTTACCTTTTTCCTCGTGTGCCTTATCCCATTTCAATACCAGATCACCAATTTGAAATGTTTTTGGAGTGACAGGAGTTGTATAAAATGAATATTTCACTAACTTTTGATGATGTGCATGAGTAACTTTAGCTTTTTATCTTTTCTCTTCAAGTTTTAAGATTTGAAATTGTCTTGCTTATAAAGAAGAAGAAGGTGATTCAACAATAAATTGGACTAAGGAAAGAGAAGGAATAACTACATTGGTAGGAAGAAAATATCCTTTCCCATAAACAAGATTAAATGGGAAAGTTCCAATGGAGGCCTTCTACGTTATTTGATCTACCCAAAGAGAAAATATTAATGATTTGTGCCAATTTCATTGGTTTTGGTAAACCGTTTGTTTAATAATTTTGATAAGATTTTTATTTTTTGATTCTTCT
Source organism: Pinus albicaulis (assembly GCA_034641835.2). Classification (NCBI taxonomy): domain Eukaryota; kingdom Viridiplantae; phylum Streptophyta; class Pinopsida; order Pinales; family Pinaceae; genus Pinus; species Pinus albicaulis. The sequence continues at coordinate 93,696 of JAXQQM020074779.1, read as the reverse complement.
AAACGATTTCCTTGGGGATAATAGTTAGCAGAATATTTAAGTTTGAAACCTCTTTTGATAGAAAATCCTGTCATAGAACCTCCTGAGAAATAAGATGCATTGTCAAACATTAAAGAAGTGGGTAAGAAAAATCTAGTTATGACATATTAATCAATGAACTCAATAATATTCTCAGAGTTGGCCACCTTTAGTGGAATTTCTTCCACCCATTTAGTAAAGTAATTGGTAGCTTTGAGGATGTATTTATTCTGTTTGGAAGAGTTAGGAACGATCTCACCGATTATATCTAATCCTTGTTGCTCAAATGGTTGTTCGATATTTACTTGATTTAATGGGAAAGTTGGTTTCCTTTGTCTTCCAGATGCATTTTGGAAAACTTTGCATTTAGTTGCATAATCATGAGCATATTTGAAAAGTGTTGGGCAACAGTAACCTGCATGCATGATTTTATGTGTCGTCATATTCTTTCCAAAATGTCCTCTAGCTAGTCCATCATGGAGTTCTTGCAAAACTTTCTCTCCTTCATTCTTCTCTAAGTATCTTAATAACAAATAATCAAAGTTTCTTCTTAAATCACACTTTGTTTTATAACTAAGTTGTGTTGGGGAATATCAATTTTTCAAATAAATCTTGAGATCAACATATTCAAACTGAGCATCGTTTAGGCTTACTTCTAACACTTGCACATCATTACCTGAGTATGCCTCCGATGATAAATGAGATGCTCCTGTTAGCATTCTGCAAAAACCTTTACCTATGACAATTTTAGAAGGTCTAATTTCTACATCAGATTCTTGTAAAGCAGTAACCCAGTTAGCCCTTTTATCTCCTAGTTCTCTTTGCATCAATAATTGCCTTATTGCAGAGAATGGAGCTATTATCTTGGTATTGGTTTTGGGGAGAAATGGCCTAAAATTATTTATTTCTTTGAAAAAAAAAAAGTTTTTTTCTCAACAAATGAATAGTTTAATTCTGCACCTTACAAATTGGAACTAAAAAATGATGTTGCTGTTTCAATTTGTTGGTCATTAAGCTTTATCAGGACAACAACATAAGATGTATCTAATGAGAATGTATATAAAGTGAAAGGACTAAGAAAATTGGGAGTAGTTAAGAATGGAGCATTGATAATACATTTTTTGATTAAATCAAATGCTTCCCTTTCATTATGTCTCCACTTGAAGACTAATTTTTTCTTAATCATTGTTTCTAAAGGTAAAACTATCTGTGAAAATTCAGGGACAAATATTTTTACAAAATTTATCTATCCAAGGAAAGACGGCATGGTTTTCTTATTATAAGGGAAACTAATCCTTCTGATCTCTTTGATTCTTTCAGGATCAATATAAATACGTTTTTTGCACACGATGAATCCTAAAAGTTTTTCTTCATCTAAAGAGAAATATGATTTCTTTGGGTTTAATTAAATTCCATACTTTTTACATCGCTCAAAAACTTGTTTTAGGTCATTCACATGGTTGGTTTCTTGTCTATAAAAGACTGTAATGTTAGCTATATAAATAACCACTGATTAGTTATCGAGTCCTATAAAATTTGTGTCCATGGCTCTTTGAAAAGTGGCACCTGCATTGATTAAACCAAATGGAATCTTTTGATAGGCATAAGTTCCCCACTTAGTTTTGAATGTAATCTTTAATGTGTCATCTCGATGTACCAAGATCTGGTTATATGCTGAAAATCCATCTAGAAAAGGCATAAGCTCAAAACCAGCTACAGTTTGAAGTACCTTTCCCATGGATGGTAATGGAAAATTGTCTTTCTGACATGCTTTATTTAAATTTTCTAAAATCGATAAAAATCCTAATGTCACCATTTTTCTTCCTGATAGGAACCAAATTTGAAACCCATTTTTAATTTCTAACTAGAAATATTATCTTATATTTGAGGAGTTTATTTAGCATTGTTTTGATTTTATTTTAAAGATTAGGATGAATTTTCCTCAAATTTTGTTGTATTGGTTTCTCATCTAAAATCATAGGAATAGTGTGTTGAATAATAGAAGTGTCATATGTTTTAATATCAGTGTAATCCCAAGAAAAAACACCTTTGTAAGTCCTTAATAACTTGAGAAATGGTAATATTTCTTCAGAAGACAAACCAAGACCTAAATTGAGATGTTGTGGTTTATCACGAGTTCCAAGATTTACTAATTCAAATCTTAAAGTTGAACTTTGAGTTTTAGAATTAGTAACTCTCTTAAACCTATCTTTTAAATCATAAAGGTCTTCTAATTTGAAAACTGGCTTTAGTATTGGATTTTCATCCTGTTCTTCCTTTATTTGAGTATCATGTTCATTTTCATCTAGAATTTGATTACCATAATATCCTTCAGATGTAAGAAAATATATGATATCAAAATCATGATTAAAGACTCTCCAATTATTAATATTATTAGGAACAGATGGTCTAAAAATAAACTCAATAGAAAACCTATCGGGACGAAATTCTTGAGATGGAATTAATTTTGATGCTACATTAGCCAATAAATCTGCACTAGCATTCTGTATTCTAGGTATACAAGAAATATTGAAAGCTAAGAAATGATAAGTCAATTCCTGGAATAATGATTGATAATGTTTAAGATGTCCATAATGACAATGGATAGTATTTCTTACTTGTTTGACAATTATCTTTGAATCTCCCATTACTTTCAGATATTTAATGTCAAGGTCTTGCTTTGTACAAACCTTGAATTAATGCTTCATATTCTCCTATATTGTTTGTGTAATCGAATTCAAGTCTACAGGATAACATGATTTTTTCTCCTTCTAGGCTTATTAAAATACAGCTAGATCCTACACCATCTTCTCATTTAGAACCATAAAAATAAAGGATCCAAAATAAAGAATTAACTATTGGTTTATTTACATAATTTTTACACTTATAAGTGTCTGTTTGGGAAAAATTTTCAATTTGAGAGATAACCGCATTATCGAAAAAGGGTGATGGTTGGGCATTAAAATTTCTAAGAAATGATTTTTCCTAGTAATTTCCAATAATATTGTTATTGAATACAACTGGCTCATTGACTACTTCAAGATCATTAACTATATGTTTCATGAATTTCTCATGGTCTACCCTAATTTGGTTTGGATTTCCATTGTGGGGTAGCCACATATGTGACCAGTCTATTGCGAAATATCCATGAAGTTTCTCACACCAGTCTCTGCTCAATACTAAACCATAAAATTTAGGAATATTATCCACCAATATATCAATTATTCGAGCAACCTTAGGGTTTGATGATAATCTAATAGAAACATAATTTATTTCTCCTACAACCTCTACTTTTTTTCTATAAAGTTTTACTATATGAATAGGAGAACTTTGAGGAGTTATTTTCAACTTAGCACATACTAATTTTGGCATGATATTAGAGGGAACCCCTGAATCTGTTAAACAATTGTGGAAATTATTATTATAGATCTCATAGGTTAAGAGAAATGGGAGAGTATGAGAGATGGACGGATCACCTAACATAATAAGATCTACAACATCTATTTTAGTTGAAGGAGAAGGAGGTGTACTCATATTATTAGTAGCTTGAACTACTTTTAGAGCTAGTAAGGCTAAAGCATGCACTGCATTCAAATATCTAAGTAAAATATTATTTTGTTGTTTTATTTTAGTAATCTCATGGATTGAAATGTTTTCCCTAGTATTTTTCATATCCTCAACTACATTATATTCAATGGTATCAGAGACTACCATTTTTTTTTTATGTAGGTGGAACATCTAATGTAGCAGGTTTAGTTTGTGTAGCCTTATATGTATATATTTTTCTTACTATTTTCTCTTTAGTGGACGTTGAGTTCTTCTGTTTTTTATTAGGTTGTGTTGCTTCAATGGTATTCTCGCTTCTTTTACTTACATGTAAAACTTCTTGTTGTTCATTATTTCGTAGGATGAAGTCCCACATTCCATTTATTTCAACTTCTTCTTTGAATTCAATTTCTTCTTCTTTGATCTTCTCTTCATCTATGTCTTGATAAGACTCAGAATTAGATGTGATGTTCAGCAGTTGAGAATTAGAAGACTTATTTTTCTTGAAAGGCCTGAATGTCTTCTTTGAACTAGAAATTCCAGCAACTTGTTTTTTGATATCTGTTGTTTCATTTGTCATGGTATCTAAAAATTTCTGAAGACCTTCTACATCAAAAGGGTCTTTTGGTGGCTTCTTCTTTGAATCATCTTTGAAGGATAATTTCTTAGATTTCCTATCTTCTTGGGAATTATTATTTTTGAGGGATATTATGCGTTTCTCTATAGATAAAGATTCGTTCATATTTTCTGCCAATGTAGGTAATTTTTCTCTATCAACAAAAATAGCTACGTTAGATGGGAGATAAGAAATATGCCACTCAATTTGCACTTCTTCACAAGGGGTTGATGTAGCAGAGATTTTTTCGAGTAAATTATTAAATATGGAATTGAAGTCTCTTATTTTATCTCTTGTTTTAGACTTTAAATATGATAGATCGTTGATGAGCGATGCAGTTTTTTTTTCATCTCCAAACTTAGCTAAAAATTGTTCTTCAGACATGTTCCAGCTAGTTATAGAGTGTGCAGGTAAAGAGAAATACCAGGATCTTGCAGATATTGTGAGAGTATATGGAAATAGTCTTACTCCACAGTATTCTTCAGTTACCTCTTTTAAATTGATGGCTAACATATAATTATGGATGTGTTCTTCAGTTGGAAGACCATCATCAAGATTAAATTTAGGTAACCATCTTTTAGGGTACTTTGGAAGTCGATGAAGTGGAGTAGGAATTTGTATGGCACCTGGATTATTCCATGGTTGTAAATTTGGTGGAGGTACTTTGCCTTCCATTAGACCTTGGGTGGAGGTGATGGATTGAGTTTGAGTTGAAGAAGAGGCATGCTGACTGCTAGAACTAGTTGAAGTAGTAGAAGTTTGGGTACTAAAACTAGTTAATGTAACATAGATTGTTGGAATAGAAGTTTTGGAAGTGAGTCGAGGTAATGGAGGTGAATGGGGTGGATTATTGGATAATACCTCACTGGTGATTGACTCTAATTCAGTCTTCTTTGTTTTCCTTCGAGCAGTATCAATAGGAAATTAAAAAGGAGGACTTCGTGTCTTCTGAGTTTATAATTGAGTTAATACTCGTATAGGTTGTAAGGAATATGAAACACTAATTTAAAATGTTTGAGATGTTTTAGGATTTTCAGCAGAAATGGATACTCTCTCTAACTTTTCTATCAGGCTAAGCTTCTGGGGGATTTTGGTGAAAATATGGATATAGTATTTGTTCAGTTTCACTAGCATACTTAGAAGAGGGATGTTCATCTACACATCTTAAGGATTTAGATATAGCTAATGTATAGAAGTTGAAGGGGATCTAAATGGACATAGAATCTTAGATTGGCTTTTATAATTATTAGACCTTCTTTCCATTCAAAATATTCCCTCCTTCTAACGCCAAAATGTTGGAGCCTCAAAATTCTATTGCAACAACATGGGGGATAACCACCCAGTCCAGACCTTAGAGGAAGTCCTTTTCCGTTTGGTGTAGTGGCTCTGACTAGGGATAAAGGGACCATTTTCCCAATAAAGATGATGAGGGCGTATTTTTTTATAACATGCAAATGGGAAATGATCTAATATGTCATATGCATTTAACTAAAATATCTATTCTACTATATAATCGAGAGTGTTCATTCCTTCATGCAATCTAAAAATATAACTTCCAACTATTATTAATAAATATTATTTAAAAGTTGAAAGGGATAAAAATTATTTAAAGATAATTCTTTTGACAAAATAGTTTAATCAAAAGGATTGTGAAATATATATTGCATTTCTATGTTTGATTATATACAAGATAAGAAATCATAAACAAATATTAGTATAGAAGTTCATTTGACATTAAATTATGATAACATCTCTAATATATAATATGGGTAAAAAGATAATTGTCAAATTAAGAAGAAAAACTTAATATAAGATGTAGAATTACCATATATATGAGGTTCTACTCATTCAAACTGACTGTAGTTTTATGCTCCTCTTCACTTTCAAGAAATTTAAAGAGTGAAATAGTGCAACTTCAGTTAAATAGCTTCAATGTCAAAAGATAAAATATTTCGTTCCATTAATTCATCAAGGAATTCACAAACTTAGGGAAGTGCATTCTTTGCAAATGCTTTTGAAAAATTTCTAGACTCTTCTCTAAATTCATGAGAAGGGTTTAAATACTAAAATAAAATATGTTTAAAATAGATTATTACATAAAAAATTTAGGAGGTTTCAAACAACCATCCTCGTCAGGAGTAAACTTAAACTACAATCTAGGAAATAAAATAACAACATGATTATGTAGACTGACCCTCTTTGCGCATTTGATCTTGGAGCTGAAAAATATCTATCATTGGCTTTAGCTGAGCTGGTTGTGTAATCCCAGATCTTACCTGCCCTTTAAACACTGCATTTGAAAGTGCTGCAAGTGTTTTCTTTGTAGAATAAATTAATTACTAGAGAGTTAGTCATCGATAATAAGGTTTGATCAGTAAATTCCAGTAATTTTCCTGATCAAAATTATTTATCTTTTTAATAGTTTCCACCTGCATCTCTGTACTTTTGTTCCACTGTGCTTCTAATGGCTTGAGCTCTGGGAGCACTTTAGCTATGGATTCTTTAATAAGTTCAAATTTTAAAAGGTGTTAACTAAAAGATTAAATAATTTCATTCAGCACACTTCATGCCTTTGTTGTTGCCTTCTCTGCTGGTCTCAAATGCATTTCCCAATATATTAGGGAGGTCAGCTTTCTTTTCTGCATCAGAACCTTTCCACTGAATGAACTCAGTAATATTTTTTTCAAATTTTTTGCATTCAAGCCTCCTATTAGCCACTTGTTCGATCAGAATATTTCTTGTATCACTGTAATAAGGTGTGATTGAAATTTGTTGACAAAAGGTTTCTTCTTGTTTCTTTAGCTTTGCATTCATTTCCAATGATTCTATTATGAATTGATCTACTTGAGGCTGACTTTTCAATTTCTCCATTTCTTCTTCAAGTTGTGTTTCTTTCTCTATAATCTGAAATTGGTGTTGTAACTTTAGTCTTTGAAAATCTTTTTGAAGTTGAGAAATCTTCATTTCAATCTTCCTATTGGAATCAAACCTTTTCTGTTCTAGAAATTTCTCCAACTCTTGAACTTTTTTTTCTTTCTTCTTAAGTAGAAGTTGTAGCTATATAGATTTTTCAATAGTAGTAGTAGCATATGCTCCTACTGTTAGCCCCCTATGAAATTCTTGACAAGCAAGCTGGGGGCTAGTTTGTTTTGGAGCCTTCAAGGAATGCCTTTCCCCTAAAACCCATCCCCCTTGAAGTCTCTTTGTGCTATGCCCAATACAGATCCCCTATGATGATTCATTTCTCAAAACCGCTCTGATTATAAATTTCTGCCCCATGTACCCCTACAAACTCCCCCCTTTTTGACCTTTCTTCTATTTGCCCAAATTCCCTTCGAACCTTCCTAAGTTATACCTTTACCCTCTTAAACCATTCCTATGCCCTTGTTTGTCCCCAAACCCCCTTATTCCCCTATCGTTAACCTTTGATGGCCCTAAAATGCATTAAAAATGTGCAAAAAATCATATATTTTGTATATTGGGCCCTAGCCCCTTCGGCCATAGCCCCGCCCCCCGTTCCTCTGTGAAACCTCGCACTGGAACCACCCGCTAGCTCCAAAGGTGCCTTTTCCATATGTCCATCAGGCTCAGCCTCAGCCATCGATCTCAATTAATCAGACTTCGGTCATTTAATCCCCAGCGCCCGCGTCTCCCGCATTCATTTTCCCTTGCCGGGCCATCGCCGTCCATTCTCACGAAGATCTGATGGTCCGGTGTGCCCATCCTTGTGGTCCCCGCCATGCAATAGCCATAAAACAACCAAGTTTATCCCGCACCGCTTATGCGTGGTGGGTGGTTTTCCCCGAGCACCTAGCGATCCCATTCAACGCTCACCACCTATCCCTTGTACGACGACAAAACCTCCCATCCCCCGCGCATTATCTTTCGACCACGGATGCCGAGCGAAATCGCTGTCAGTCGTTAGATCTCGAAACACTCATCCAACAGTCATCAATCATCTGAGCTGCGCACTGCTTAACCCTTGCCCATCGCACCTGCTAGCCCACCGTCTGTTGCCCTCCACCGTCGATCTCCACCATGATCAACGGTCCAGCTCTGTTTGCCCTCCATTGACCATCCCCTTGGTCTGCCCCACCATGTCACTCCTGCCATGTGTGTCCACCGTACACCCATTCATTCTATTGCATATAAAATTCAAGGTCGGGTTTTTTAAGTTTTTCACGTATATTTTCTCTGTGTTCCGCCGACCCTCCACCATCTTTCTTGTCTTACATTTCACGCTGTAATCTTTTACCAGAGTCCATCGTTATTCTTCCATGGCACCATCTGCACAATCATGCTCGTCATCCACATCATCCGCCACCCCATCCATTGTTTTATTCACAGTTTTCATGTTTTGCAGGGTTGTAAATGATAAATACTGCCATAATGCACAGTCTCTGTTGACGGAGAGATCAAAGAAGATCATTTATATGGGCAGAATTTATGAAAAATGACCCGGGAAGGTGAAGATGGGATGTTCATTAAAAAGGACATGGTTTAAACTCTATGGAAAACCTTCTGGTGCCATTAAAGCTCGAAATCCACGGGCAGAGATAGAAGTTGGAGCAGCAAAGTGTTTCAATGCAAGATAGAGAGGTTAGAGCACGTCAATGAAGATCTTCAGCCTTAAATCAGTGGTTTAAGAAGCAAAGCACCAGTTTGAAGACCCCGAGGATCGATCAAAATATCTTGAGCACGAATGAAAGGTAATATTAGGGTTTATTCACTAAAAGAATGTTTTTCTTCATAAAGGATAGGGCACCCACACAACTTTTATTATGCACCATGTCCCCGAAGGAATTTCCACCCTAACAGCAGTTCAAAGCAATTAGAACATTTATGAAGCAGACTTCTCAGTGGTTCATTTGCATTTTGTTTATTTACCACAAGTACAACACCGCAGCTGAAAGATGTCAAAATCATATCCGGAGAAGATCGCTCTTTCACAAAGGTGACAGAAATTAGATACTCAACATTAAAGCAGAGTGGGTTACGACCCTCTTTCCTCTTCTGGGTTTAATACTGCATTTAGTTCTTCACCTACCTCTTATGTTTCGCTTCAGCTATAAAACTCAGAAAGAAACATTGTAAATGTTGTTGATGAGATATCAGAGAAATGCAAGCATTTTCCTCTTGAGACAAGTTCTCTGTGTAATATTGTAAGATAGGCTAAGATTTGATGTATCCAAACTGAATGTTCAAGCTGTGGGCAATGATGTACCTGATTGGTGTTGTTTTTAATATGACAAGCACATTTCTTTGGATCCTGATCTAAAGTAGTTGGTGATGTTTTCCTATCTCTGTGTCTGATTTCATTTCATTCCATTTCTACTGGCTCGCATCAGAAGTTTGGCATAAGATTTACCCTTGATAGGTACCTTATGTTGCTGCTCTCCCAGCCTTTTATGTTTTCTGCTTATATGTGTATCTGAATATTGATTTGAATTGATTTAACCAGTGTAGTGGATGTTATTTCCTGCTCTCTAATGTACGAATTAATGAAATCTATGTTTAGATGTTCTTGTGAGGATCTAGTTGGATGAGTTGGGAACACTGGGAGGTCTAGACCCTATCTCTGCCACACTAGGATCTTTCCATTTTAATTAAGACTTTCTAAGATCCCTTGTATTGCCTCTGATCTTGTCCAAGCGGGTCTGGGGTTAAATGATATCTGACCTGATCTATAGACAGGATTGGATAGTTCTCCTTCATTCATTTTCAGTCCTTCATTTTCCATTTCGCCAATCATCCTTTAAGATCCAAATGCTCTAGATAACTAGCCCAACTGAAAGCTTGCACATTGATTACAAGTAAATCCTTTCTTGACTCCATTGCCCAATGGCCTTGATGTTCTCTGAGTTATCTACCTCTGCCTAAATTTCCTCTTTTCTCATCCTTGTCTGATACTGGACCCTTCTTTCCTGATTCCCAACAACCAAACACAAATAATCAAACAAACAAACCCTGTGCTTCATACCTAGCCTAATACCTTATTGTGAGCTTCAAATACACATATACTTTGAAAATCATATAGAGATCCCTCTCTGGACCTAGGAGGGTTAGATCCTAAGGTCTGAAAGTGGTTCTATGTTGTCTCATCTTTTGGTCTTGTCAACCTGGCCAAAACATGGGAACCCCAACATAATGGTGACTCCGTTGGGGACCATTGAGTGCATTTCACTTTGAACATCCCTAGGCATTCAAAACCCAGAATCTCTGGTTAGGTTGGCTGATAGTCACACCTCTTCTCAGACATCCTCAGTATCATTCGTTGTGTTCTCTTGTACTCCTAGACAGAGCCTAGACAGGGCCAGGTAGCCTCCAGATCTCATCCTCCTTTGGAGGTGACATATCTGGTAAATGCCCTCCCAGTCGATCTCTGGTTAGAGTTTGTTGTGTTCTGAGGTTATCCTTGAAAGATGATAGTGACTGAGCACTGTGGTGGACAGTGTGACCCCTTAGAGATATCCCAAACCTTCCACCTGGCGACTCCATAGTTCCTAAAAGATCAAAGACTCCACTGGTGATCAGTAGGCCTGCTGGTTATCTTGGTTTCACATAAGACTCCACTGGGAGATCCGCCTTCATAACAACACCAGCCACTGTAGAAGTAACAAGTAGGGTTAAGCTGCTTGTCCGAAAAACACCATTCTGGCTTCGAGGACCATCTATACAAGAGCTTGCCCTGACCCGAACCCACCTGAAATATTTGATAACCTTGAAAGTATCCTCAGAAAATCTCCTTCAACCAGAAGATCAACTATTTCTAGTCACATTCATAGAGCTAATTCCGCACCAGAAGATCCAGCAGCTTTATCACATTTTCCCCCTGACCTAGACCTACCTAATAGACTACCAAGGACTAGGTCATTCAATCACCTAGACCAGCCAGACCCTGAGTTTCACAGTTCACCATCTCATAGTGGTCAACACACTAGGGATAGAGGAACCCCTCCATCTACACCACCTGATATCCACTTTATTCAAAACTTGGGGCTCTCCCATCCTAGATCTGCTCAACAAACTTCTGCTGGTCCTAATATCCCTGTTATCCATATACCAGCTACTCCAGCCAGCCCTGTACCTCATCAGAACATTATCATGGCAGCTTAGTATGCACCCTTGGTTTTACCTCAGCCCTTGTTACCCTTACCCAATGATTATCAATAAAAAATCCCACACTTCACTGCTAAAGAATCAATCACAGCTCAGCAACATGTAGATAAGATGGAGGATTCTTTTGACTATATGGAAATTGATGATGAAACAATCAAAATGAGAATCTTTGCCCAAATCTTGGGGGGTGATGTAAAGAAATGGTTTAAAATTTTACCTCCTGGCAGTATCCAAGATCTCCCTGCGTTATATCAAACCTTCATAAACAAATGGGAAGTTAGGGCTTAGCAAACTACATGACCCTTAAGAGGAACATGGGAGAGAGTGTCCATGATTACACCACTAGATTCAACAGCATTTCCAATGCTCTTCCTCCACACATGAAACCTCCACAAGGTATGGCCCTAGCCAAATATCCTGATGGATTTGATGCTGACATGGCCTATGAGCTTAGAGATAAAGAGTATAACACATTGGAAGATATGCAGAAAGGAGCCATAACTATAGAAGCAAACTTGATGGAAAAGAGGGAAAGATTGAGAGCTGAGAAGAGGGTAACATATAGGGATGGAAAAAATTATGATAGATTATCCAAAAACGTGGAAAGACTACAAAAATGATGGAAAAAATGGTTGTCACAGTTAGCAATCAGAACAGAAACCAGAACCAAAATTAGAACCAAAACTTTAGAAGAAACAACAACACGCCCAACAGACAGAAAGAATCAGATCAACATGTTATTCCCCCTTTCCAAAACTTTTTAGATGAAGATGAGGGAATCATAGAGGAGTCTTAAGGGAATGCGATAAACATGTTTGAAACGTAAGACTCAGTCCTTAACTGTGATTTAGGGGAAGACCAACTCTCACCTTCACACTGGGATGAGGAACGGTTAGAAACTGAAGATTTCATATTAGGATTTGAAAATGCCATGTTGCAGGTCAGAAAAAAATATGAACTTAGGAGAAAAAAGAACCAAGAAAATTCCAAAACTGAGACTCCTAAGGTTACCATCAAGAAAAGACCTGATAAAACTTCTAAAGAATCTACTGTGAGTAGTAAAACAACAACTGAAAGTTCTGAAAAAAAAATAAGGAAAAGGACAACCAAGACACAAAAAAACAAAGCCAACCAACCAGTAGCACTAGCACTGCAGTTAGTGCTCCTGATAAAACGATTCCTGACCCTGTACATAGTGAGAAATCACAAACTGATTCAGCTACTAAGGTAGTAGCAAATAAAACAGAGTTGAGCACTCCAAAGACCGAGTCCACTTTCAATTTAGAGAGTGAGATTGCAAAAATCAAAATATTTGTACCATTATCTTAGCTGGCCACTTAGGATGTATATAAAGGCCAAATTTTGAAAGCGTTGAATCTGGGGAAAAACAACGACACTGTGAATTTGAGTGATGATCAACCTGCCCTCCTGTTTGGTCCAAATATTAAGGGAAAGTTTCAGGAAGGGGCAGTTCCACCTTTTTATATCAGTCTCAACATTCATGAAAAAATACTCCACAATGCCATGCATGATTCTGGAGCATCACACAATTTAATGCCTAAGGTGGTGATGGAAATATTAGGCCTAGAGATAACCCGCCCTTACAAAGATTTGTATTTGTTTGACTCTAGTAGAGTAAAATGCCTAGGTCTAATAAAAAATTTATGTGTGAGCTTGACCCAGATCCTAGCTAAATGTATGGTCATGGATGTTGTGGTGGCAGATGTACCACCCAAGTATGGCATGCTGCTATCTAGATCATGGGGAGCTAAACTGCAAGGAACGATGCAGATGGATGGCTCATACGCCACTATCCCTATATTTGACCAACTTAGAAGACTGTATAGAGAGTCCCAGAGGAAATTCCTAGTCAGTAGCCCCGAGAAACCTAAAAATTTACCATTATACTCTGTACACACAGACCTGGATTCTTTCATTCTTTATAATGACCCATCCTTAGGAGAGCCAGTGTCAGGAAACAAAAATACAAACAATAACATAGAGCCCATGGACTTTAACATAATGGCTACCCTAGAAGAATACGATGAAGAAGACCATGGGCAGGGTACTGGAAACGAAACTCTAGGTGAACCTGAACCAGAAACAAAATGTAAACAGCAAGATAGCCAACTCTCTGAACTCCACACATGTCATGAAGAACAAAACAACCCGCAGCCTAGTACAGACCCTGTAATGCAACACAATGGCAAACCCAACTGTAGGGAAGGAAAGAATGACGAAACGAACAATGAACCCCTCCGAGAAATGAATTTAGATGGATCTTGTACTAGGAAAAATGCTGGAGTAGGGGTGTGGGTATGTAACGTAGAGAGTGATTATGCAAAGAGTCGCGCTATCAATCTGCACTTCAAATGCACAAATAATATTGCAGAATATGAGGCTCTCATCCTGGGTCTGAATCTATTGAAAAAATTAGTAGCCCATAGGATAGCTGTGAGAGGAGACTCAGATTTAGTTATCAAACAGGTGAATGGTGAATATACAGTGAAACATCCCCGACTAAGGACCTACAGAAATGACATAGTGGATCTGTTGAAAACCTTTGTAGAATACGATTTGGTGTTTGTGCCTAGGAGTCAAAACATCATTGCAAATGGATTAGCTTGCCTAGCCAATTCTTATCCTAAGACTCCGGCTGACCCACAGATCATCATTCAGACCAAATTTAGACCTGCTATGCCAGACAACGAAAAATACTGGCAGGTCTTTGAAGGTGATTAAAAGATTGAGGACTTCCTGACAGGAAAAAATGAGTTTGAATTTTCTAGTTCCGACTCTAAAGACGAAGACGGCTGCCTTAGTGAGGAACCCTCTGATGAAGAATCCCCACCTTGTAACATAGAAATAAACACCTTTTTTTGAAGAAACTATAAATTCAACCATAGGATGTGAAAACGCGGAAAATGAGGAAATGGAGGTGCTGCAGGCCAAAGATAAGAACATACCCAGAGGCCTGGCACCCCTAGAGGACCTTTTTGACTTTGATGACGTAGCAAAAAATCCCACTATAGAACATTCAGACTCGAATATAGAAGAATGCAACATAGGCACTAAAGATAAGCCCAAAATGATTAAACTGGCTAAGTCTTTACCTGCAGACATGAAGAAGAAATACATTAACCTGTTTAAGGAATTTATTGATGTGTTTTCATGGAGCTATGAAGACTTAAAGGCCTATGACACCAACATCATACAACACAAGATACCCTTGAAGGAAAATTAGAAGCCTTTCAGACAAAATCTTCGTAGGATCAATCCAAAACAATTGCCTGCAGTAGAGAAAGAGATTAAAAAGATGTATGATGCAGGCATCATAGTTCCGGTGAGGTTCTCTGATTGGGTATCAAACTTAGTGGCTGTGAGAAAGAAAACAGGAGAGATCATACTATGCATAGACTTCAGAAACCTCAACAGAGCCTCCCTGAAAGACAACTACCCTTTGCCTAGAATGGAACATATCCTATAGAAGTTAGTGGGCTCTAAGAGAATCTCCCTGCTTGATGGTTTTTCAGGATACAATCAAGTCCTTGTACTCCCAGAAGATCAACTCAAAACAACTTTTACCACTCCATGGGGCACCGTCATGTATGTGAAGATGCCTTTCAGACTGATGAATGCTGGGGCTACCTTCCAGAGAGCGATGGTTAAAGCTTTCTTAGATGGGATAGGACACTTCATAGTCATCTACTTGGATGACTTGAATGTATTTTCTAAAACAGAAGAAGAACACTTGAAACATCTAAGGAAAGTCTTTGAAAAATGTAGAAGGTACGGTCTATCCTTAAATCGTAAGAAAACTGTGTTTGGGCTGCAAGAAGGAAAACTTCTTGGCCACATTATATCCGAGGAAGGAATTAGGATAGACCCACAAAGGGTTGAGGGGATACTTCAAATCACACACCCGAGAAACATCAAAGAATTACATTCCTTCATGGGGAAGATCAATTTCCTTAGGAGGTTCATTCCCAACCAAGCCGAGCACCTTAGGAAAATGACTGACATGTTAAAAAAAGGTGTAGGAATTAAATGGACTGTGGAAGCCAAGAAATATTTTGAGTCAGTAAAACTTGCACTAAATCAAGCCCCTGTCCTTATCAGCCCAGACTTCTCAAAGGATTTCCTGATCTTTTCATTTGCCTCTCAGCATACAGTGGCTACGGTTTTGTTGCAGAAAAATTAGGAAGGAAATGAATAGCCAATTGCTTTTTTCAGCAAGGCCTTAAGGGATGCACCCTTGAAGTACAAAATTATGGAAAAGCAAGCCTATGCCCTGGTAAAGGCCTTAAAAGAATTTAGGGTGTACATTCTGCATTCTCAAACCATTTCTTACATGCCAAATATAGTGGCGAAAGATATCTTGTCCCAAGACCCTGATAGCAAAAGGGGCAAATGAATCGCTACTATCTTAGAATATGACCTTGAGATAAAGCCCACCAAACTGATCAAGGGTCAAGGCTTGGCCCAATTAATGGCTGAATCTAATCTGAAGCCCTTGAAATTAACATGGTAAATGACTTAGATGAGCAGGAAGGATTTCCCCACCCAAATGTTGAGGAGAAGTTTCAGAACTCTCCTTGGTATTCTGATATCCTTTATGTGGTCACCAATCTCAATGCCCATATAGAACTGTCCAAAACTAAGGCTAGATTCATAAAATTGAAAGCCAAAAATTACTGCATCCTGAATGAAAACCTATATTGGAAAAATCCAAATGGCCTATTGTTGAAATTTTTGTCTCGAACTGAAGCTGAAAGAATCAAACAAGAATTTCATGATGGGGAGTGTGGAGGCCACCTGAGTTGGAAAGCCACTGCAAATAAAATACTCAGGGCTGGTTACTATTGGCCTACACTCTTCAATGATGTCCATAAAATGATTCTTACTTGCCACAAATGTCATATCTTCAAAGGAAGAAGAAAGCTTCTCCGCCTCCCTTTACAACTGATCACTGTCAAAGGTCCCTTCATGCAATGGGGCCTAGATTTTATTGGAGAAATTCACCCCTCTTCTTCTGGGAAACACAAATGGATCCTAACTGCTACATAATACTTCACCAAATGGATATATGCCATACCCACTAGGAATGCCACCGATGTTGTCATAATTAGGTTCCTAGAAGATTACATCCTCTCTCGGTTTGGCTGTCCAAGAAAAATAATCACTGACAATGCTGCTGCTTTCGGATCCAAGAGAATGGTTGATTTCTGTCACAGGTATGGAATAGCGCTTGGTAATTCAACTGCCTATTACCCTCAGGGTAATGGATTAGATGAATCATCCAACAAAAGCCTAGTGAACATCATTAAGAAGCTGCTAGAAGAGAACAGAAAGTCATGGCACAAAAATTTGGTGCATGCTTTGTGGGCAGACAGGCTCACAACAAAGAAATCCATTGGCATGTCACCATTCCAACTTGTCTATGGAACCGAAGCAGTTTTTCGTACTAGCCTGGGGGTGCCAGTGATTAAGCTTGTCCAAGAGATTCAGACAAAGGAAAAAAGTATGCTGAGAAGAATTAATGAAACTATCCATCTTCAGAAAACAAAGGAGCAGGTTTATAGCAGAACTGTCAGAGTTCAGAAAAACATAAAGAGGAAGTTTGAAAAAAGAGCCAAAGCTTCAGATTTCAAGGTTTGGGACAAGGTTCTGAAATGGGATTCAAGGAGAGAGGACAAAGGTAAACATGGAAATTTTGATAGTTTGTGGCAAGGTCCATATATTATCCAAGCCACTATGGGTCCTAATGCATTTTTCTTACAAGAACTTAATGGTATAGAGCTTTTTGGGGGTCCTATCAATGGCAGGATGCTGAAGCATTACTTCTGCTAAATTTCATTTTCCATTTTCCATTTCATTGTACATACCATTGCAGTGTTTTCGTTTTTTTTTCTTGAAAAGAAAAAAAGAAGAAGAAGAAGAAGAAGAAGAGAGGTTCAGGCATGCCCAAAACATGAACCTCCGAAAGGAAAAAAGAGTGGCTCAAACATGATCAAAATCTGAGCCAAAGGGAGCAGAATATCTGGTCCTAATAAGCTCAAAATTTGGACCACCATTGAAAAGAAGAATCAGCTCTAACATGCCCAAAACCAGAGCTGAAAGGAAGAAAAAAAAGTGACTATAACAAGCTCAAAACTTGAGTCACGAAAAGAAGAAGGATGCTGCAAGTTTCATATTTTAAGCCTTCACAGTTTTGTTTTCTGCAAAATTCTATCCATGTGCAACTGTTTTTATGCCTTGGATCCATAGCAAGTTAGACAGTTTAATCCTGGCTTGGCTATTTTGAATTTCCTATCTTAGAATGTAGGAGAAGAAACCTGTTGGATAGTTTAATCCCGATAGGTAGTAGATTAGGTAGAGAAACATATGAGGCCAACAATTCAATCTGGCCTCATGGAGAAATAAGGGTAGATTTAGAATAGGTTTGTTTTCTATTTAGAAATAAAATGTAAAGGGTCTGCTAGCTCAAATGCACCCTAAAGAATAAAGTGCTAGGATTGTATTATGGGTAGGTAGATCGGATGGGAAAAGTATTCTTGCTAATTAATATATCTGACATATTGTGGAAACTGAAAATCAAATAAGAACAATGGCTTATAGCAGCAGGCATCTGGCCTACTCCAAAGATTATTTCTGGTTCTTGACTCCTTCAAAAAGAAGCCATCCCCATGTGGAGCCCTGTTAGCCCCCTATGAAATTCTTAACAAGCAAGTTGGGGGCTAGTTTGTTTTGGAGCCTTCAAGGAATGCCTTTCCCCTGAAAACCAATCCTCCTTGAAGTCTCTTTGTTCTATTCCCAATACAAATCCCCTCTGATGATTCATTTCTCAAAGCCCCCCTGATTATAAATTTCTGCCCCATGTACCCCTACAAACTCCCCCTTTTTTAACCTTTCTTCTATTTGCTCAAATTCCCTTAGAACCTTCCTAAGTTATACCTTTACCCTCTTAAACCACTCCTACCCCCTTGTTTGTGCCCAAACCCCCTTATTCCCCTATCATTAACCTTTGATGGCCCTAAAATGCATTAAAAATGTGCAAAAAATCATATATTTTGTATATTGGGCCCTAGCCCCTTCGGCCATAGCCCCGCCCCGCGTTCCTCCATGAAACCTCGCGCTGGAACCACCCACTAGCTCCAAAGGTGCCTTTTCCATATTTCCATCAGGTTCAGCCTCAGCCATCGATCTCAATTGATTGAATGGCGATCATTTAATCCCTAGCACCCGCGTCTCCCGCGTTCATTTTCCCTTGCCGGGCCATCACCGTCCATTCTCACGAAGATCTGACAGTCCGGTGCGCTCGTCCTTGTGGTCCCCGCCGCGCAATAGCCATAAAACAACCTAGTTTATCCCGCACCGCTTATGTGCGGTGGGTGGTTTTCCCCCAGCACCCAACGATCCCATTCAGCGCTTGCCACTTGTCCCCTGTACGACGGCAAAACCGCCCATCCCCCGCACATTATCTTTCGACCACGGATGCCGAGCGAAATCCGTGTCAGCCGTTAGATCTCGAAACGCTCATCCAATGGTCATCAATCATCTGAGTTGTGCACTACTTAACCCTCGCCCATCGCACCCGCTGGCCCACCGTCTATCGCCCGCCGCCGTCAATCTCCACCATGATTGACGGTCCAGATCTGTTTGCCATCCGTTGACCATCCCCTTGGTCTGCCCCGCCACATCACTCCCGCCACGTGTGTCCACCATACACCCATTCATTCTGTTGCATATAACATTCAAGGTCGGGTTTTTTAAGTTTTTCACGTATATTTTCTCTATGTTCCGCCGACCCTCCGCCATCTTTCCTGTCTTACATTTCATGCTGTAATCTTTCGCCACAGTCCATTGTTATTCCACCATGGCACCATCTGCACAATCATGCTCATCATCCACATCATCCGCCACCCCATCCATTGTTTTCTTCACATTTTTCGTGTTTTGCAGGGTTGTAAATGATAAAGACCGCCATAATGCACAGTCTTTGTTGACGGAGAGATCAAAGAAGATCATTTACAGGGGCAGAATTTATGAAAAATGACCCGTGAAGGTGAAGACGGGACGTTCATTAAAAAGGACAGGGTTTAAACTCTATGGAAAACCTTCTGGTGCCATTAAAGCTCGAAATGCACAGACAGAGACACAATTTGGAGCAGCAAAGTGTTTCAGCGCAAGACAGAGAGGTTAGAGCACATCAATGAAGATCTTAAGCCTTAAATTAGCGGTTTAAGAAGCAAAGCACCAGTTTGAAGACCCCGAGGATCGATCAAAAGATCCCGAGCACGAATGAAAGGTAATATCAGGGTTTATTCACCAGTAGAATGTTTTTCTTCATAAAGGACAGGGCACCCACACAGCTTTTATTATGCACCATGTCCCTGAAGGAATTTCCACCCTAATAGCAGTTCAAAGCAATTAGAACATTTATGAAGCAGACTTCTCAGTGGTTCATTTTCCTTTTGTTTATTTACCACAAGTATAGCACCGCAACTGAAAGATGTCAAAATCATATCCGGAGAAGATCACTCTTTCACAAAGGTGACAGAAATTAGATACTCAACATTAAAGCAGAGTGGGTTTCGACCCTCTTTCCTCTTCTAGGTTTAATACTGCATTTAGTTCTTCACCTACCTCTTCTATTTCGCTTCAGCTATAAAACTCGGAAAGATAAAGGTTGTTGATGAGATATCAGAGAAATGCAAGAATTTTCCTCTTGAGACAAGTTCTCTGTGTAATATTGTAAGATAGGCTACGATTTGATGTATCCAGACTGAATGTTCAAGCTGTGGGAAATGATGTACCTAATTGGTGTTGTTTTTAATATGACAAGCACATTTATTTGGATCCTGATCTAAAGCAGCTGGTGATTTTTTCCTATCTTTGTGTCTGATTTCATTTCATTCCATTTCTACTAGCTCGCATCAGAAGTTTGGCATAAGATTTACCCTTGATAGGTACCTTATGTTGCTGCTCTCCCAACCTTTTATGTTTTATGCTTATATGTGTATCTGAATATTGATTTCCATTGATTTAGCCAGTGTAGTGGATGTTATTGCCTGCTCTCTGATGTACGAATTAATGAAATCTATGTTTAGATGTTCTTGTGAGGATCTAGTTGGATGAGTTGAGAACACTGGGAGGTCTAGACCCTGTCTCTGCCTCACTAGGATCTTTCCATCTTAATTAAGCCTTTCTAAGATCCCTTGTATTGCCTCTGATCTTGTCCAAGAAGGTCTGGAGTTAAATGACCTCTGACCTGATCTATAAATATGATTGGATGGTTCTCCTTCATTCAATTTCGGTCCTTAATGTTCCATTTCGCCAATCATCCTTTAAGATCCAAATGCTCTAGATAACTAGCCCAACTGAAATCTTGCACATTGATTACAAGTAAATCCTTCTTGAATCCATTGCCCAATGGCCTTGATGTTCTCTGAGTTATCTACCTCTGCCTAAATTTCCTCTTTGCTCATCCTTGTCTGATACTGGATCCTTCTTTCCTGCTTCCCAACAACCAAACACAAACAATTAAACAAGCAAACCCTGTGATTCATACCTACCCTAATACCTTATTGTGAGCTTCAAAGACACATATACTTTGACGATCATAGAGATATCCCTCTCTGGACCTAGGAGGGCTACATCCTAAGGTTTGAAAGTGGTTCTATGTTGTCTCATCTTTTGGTCTTGTCAACCTGGCCAAAACATGGGAACCCCAACACCTACGAGCTGTGATAACTAAGTCAAATGTTTTGTAGGGTCAGCCAAAGGGTATTTCCATAAAACATCTGCAGACTCATCCATGAGATTTGGAACTGATTCATCAATTATTATTCTCTTTCTTCTCTTAACTTCCGCCTTGTTACTCGGGATATAGAATACATCAAGTGAGGGTCTCTCTTCAATATTTAAAGAAATTTGTTTTGTAGGGCATGCTGATATGATCTCTTGATCATGAACTTATGGTACCTGTTGTAGTGGTATTAAAGTTTCCACTAAATTGGGTCTGATATGGCATTTCGAAACTTGTTGATTCATCAATGTTAGGCTTTAGTCGTGGTGGTGTTTCTAATTCCTTTGAAAACTTCTCCCATTACTTCTTCAGATATTTTGATTGAGGCTTCTTTATATACTCAGGTGTACTATGGATATGTTGAACTCCTTGAGAAGATGACAGTTCCATTAATTTCTCCTTCTATTTGTATCTCAATACCTTTAATCACTCTTTCAATTATTTTCTTAGGACTCTCATTCCCATTCTTAGATTCATTGTCAGAGTGATATGAGTCCTCAAATTTTTTTTTGTGATTTTTTTGACGCGTGATTTTATTTCTCTTGAGATTCATCTTTGGATATATCCTTAGCCTCATTATCTTGACTGATACTGGGAGTTGGCTTGTTGACATCTTCAATAAATAACAAGTCCAAAGGGACTGTTTCTAGCCTTTTATTTCTATATTCTTGAAAAACCTCAAAGTCTGTTTTACTGAGCTGAGTGGATGCAACATTCAATACATCTGTGAACTTCTCCACACCTTCAAAGAAATCATCAAAAATATCTTTCTCATTCATGAAATGTTTAAGTTTAAGATCAATGGTGAAATTCTTAACCACATTATTAGGATCATATGGACTCTTTGGAATTAGGGCCAGATTTAATCAAGTTACCTTTAAAATCTCTTTGAATGCATGACCAATTTCGAAAAGGGAAGAAGTGCCTTTCTGTAAAGGGAAACTAGGCCAAATGGCCTTCTTAGCATCTTTGAGTTGTTTGGACATGCTGCTTACTAGAAGTTGGTAGGAAATTTCCTTGGAGAAGAGCTTATCAAGAACATAAAAGGGAAAAACACGGGGAGAAGAATAACTCTAAGAAACTCTTATATAAGTGAAATTTTCTTCAGAAACCCATCTAGAAACTAGTAAAATGTCTGTGCTAGCTTCCTTAGAAATCGTAGGGGATTTTTCATTAAAGATAATCTGATGGATGGGTAACATAACTCCATTGAAAATTTTATAGAAATTTAAATGAAAATCAGATTCCAAAAGGGATCTATGGTAAATATGGATTGGAGTGGGGCCTTGGCTTGTCCATTTCCATCCCATGATAGGAAATTTTGAACATAAGCAAATTGCATCCATAATGTAAGAAATCATGTAGAAGGGAGGTATCGTTCTAGCGGAAACACTTCTTTTTCTTATGTAATCCATGATAGTTATGACCAAATTATCAGACAGAATTCTCGCCAAATTCGAAATAGAGGAATTGATGATTTCGTCATTTAAAGGAACCCAGTCTATTGAAAACCTAGTGGTATCTAGTTTTGCAAATAACCCACATAATATTCCTGCAACAAAAAATAAGGGGAGGTTAACTGTGCTATCAGGTACATACCAAGTTTATCTCCTTTCAGCTTGACTTGGTCTTCTTTCCATCCCTTTATCACTTTAATGAGGTCTATATTATTCTTTGTAAATATTTGGACAAAATCTTTATCATAATTCTTCTACGACATAGGCAAGTGGTACATTATCCTGAAGTCCTCTATAGTGAACGAACCAATATTCTCTAGCTTAGAGTTCTTGAATGATCTATCTTCTATGTTAAGGTGGTTAATGACCCACTTTACCATATCTGTGTATGGTACAATCTTCGGCCTCATTGCGATTCTGTGAAGAAAGGAACATACAACGTTAAAGTAGGATGGTTCTGAGGAGACTATCGCATTTGCTATTACTATTTTGACTATTTCCATTGGCTATTCTCCTTCAAAAAGGGGGTACATTGCTTCCCATGAAGAACTGCCACAATCCTTGTTGCGGGTTGTGTCTGAGAACAATGGACGCATGTCTGTGTCTTTAGAAGTGGACGTTTGGTAAATTTCCTTGCCTTCCTTGGTCATTCCACATATTCTCACTTTGTTGGGTGATTTTCTCAATTCAAGTGAAAAGAATAAACTCATATTTGAGATGAATAGAGAGAAGGATAGAGTTAAAACATAATAATCAAAATTCGGTGCTCTATTATTCAAAACATGCTTCAATTAGATATCAGTCCTTTTGAACCTCGCAACATTAAATGATGTTAATAACCCATAAATATTTCTATCAAATCTCTTACACACCTTAGGTAATATGTCTAATCTAACGATATAAGATGTTAGATCTTATAACAGGTTGATTATATAAGAATCATTTCACGCACTTGAATAATAATTTTTATTACCACATATCGCAACTTTTAACTGTTACCAATAGTTATGTTTTTGGCTGCCGATGAATCTTGCAAGATGCAATCTATGCAAATCGTACATCGCAACTTATTACAATAATAAAAATTTCCATTTGGTTTCTCGTCGCGAAACGTGAAATGCACTGAAGACTCACATTGTTGCGCTTTATTAGTATTTTGGGTATTTATAATTGTTCTTTTATTATTTTTTCGGGTCTGACTTATCGCAAATTTCTCCAAATTATTATAAGTTTTCTCTTTTAAAAGGTGCGATGTGATTTCTCCTTAAAAGGGCTTTTAAAAGTGTTTTCAACGAGATTGTATATAATTCCAAAAAGGTTGAAGCACATATCGCAATTCACAAATCTTATTTTGTTATAACTTAATTGGCTTTGTAATTTATGCGATTTGTGGTGAGCGCTTTTGAAATTAAAGAGGAAAAGGAAAAAAACTTTATGCCTAAAGTTTCTTCAGACTTACGCTAAAATGAAATCATATTTATAAATTTCTATTTTTTTTTAAAGGGTTTCTATTTATTATTAAAATAAATGGGGGGTGTTGTATAGTACAACACATCCATAGGAAATGAAACATCACCATTTCATAAGAAAAACTATTATGATACTTGGTTGCTACTACTGTTATAACACTATTATTGCTACTCCAGTTTTATGTACACACACACACACACACACACACAGATATATATATATATATATATACACACAAACACACATTGAATGGTCACTTTTGTTTTCAAAGAAAAGGAATGAAATAGGAAAAGTACATTTGTAGCACTTCATATAAATCGGTGTGAATAAACTGGGTAAAAGAAGCATGTTAATACTCTTACGACACTCTTGTTAGAACTCCTTGTACAGTTTTGTTGCAACTCCATTAGATTTGCTACAAGTTCAATATAATTGTTTTAGGATGCTAATTTTCAAATTTGAAGGATGTTGTATGACAATTCATAGAAGGAATTTCACACAAATGGAAAATGTTAAAAATATAAAAGGCTATATAGTGAATAAAGATAAGTGTCCATTATGTTTCACTGATACATAGGCACTAGCTTTCATGAGGAAATGCAACATTTTCAGCTGGGGGAGATGAAGGGATCTAGAAACGGAATATTTTACTTATTTCTAAAACCTCTCCACTTTCCTAGACCAATCCATTATTGTGCGAGATTTAGACTTAATCTATTTCTATTACATTTTTTTAATATTTCCATAACTTATGATTACACATTAGAAAAATAGCATATTTGGATTTATCTCTGATTTAATATTCAGTGATTATATGAAAAATTAGTCTCTATACATGTTATGGTCTTTCCATAAAATATATTGTGGTTACAGTTTTTGTAAAACTCATCTCTAATTGTTGAAACCCTCATTTGTATTTTCTACAACAACTTTGTATAATTTTTGCAATATAGTCACATGGTTGCTAGAACATAGTTGCTAATCACAAAAGGTGCAACATCCACACAAAATTTGCAATAGTGGAACTATGAGTCAACATCAACATCTATTGTAGTGGCTACAACACCCCCCAAATGTCATATTGTATATTTAGAATTTTAGTTCCCCCTTTTCTTTTTAATGTTTGTGCTGCAATCCTTGACATGGATTCAAAGCAAGCACTCCTTGCCATGCTAAATTGATTTCCTTAGTTTTAAATGGAACCTATAAAATTTTATTATTACAAACTCCTAGATCTACATTGAATAGTGTTAATATTTTTCCATGTATATTTCCACAACCCGTAATCATTTTGATTTAATTTTCTGGATATATGTTCTATTCAGGTTTAGTGGTGTCCTATGTTTCGAGTTCTCTCACCTCCCATCATTATACATGCGATAACAACACAATAGATCAAAAAAAAGTGTTAGCCTCAATAGAAGTTCCCCCAGGGTTAAACATATTGTTCCTTTATGTCTTACATGTTTTCACATTTATTATTATGATATAGATTCAAATCCATTTTTATTAAATATAATTTTTATTAATATTAATAAACATTTTTTTTTATTATCTTACTAATACTTTATAATAATTTTCATCATCATCATTATTAATAATGTTAAAATAAATAAATTTTTGGTTAACATTTATTTTGAAGAGCTCCCCATATTCATTTCCTTCAATTTAATTTAATTTAATTAGTCATGTTATCAACTAGGTAAAAATTTATTTGATTTATAATTTATTTCCTTCTTCAATTTTGATCATTCATTTGTAAATTTAAATTTGGTAAACACACACACACACACACACATATATTATCTTCTTAATTTTTTTAATGATTTTTGAAAAATATTTATTTATGTTTTCCTTAATACATGGTTAACATTCATTTTAATGTTCAATTGTTAATTATTCATTTATAATAATCCCAACACTCTTTTCTGATATATTATGTTTTTCTCGCATTTCTCATGATGGGTGGTGAGAGGAGTATAAAACTTAAGACACCATTAAACATGCACACAATATATTCGAAAAAATTACATCAACACAGTCTCAATATACTTGATATATTTTCCACTTTGTTTACGCCACCCATAAATTATTATAAAAACGTGTTAGGATTTGAATGGAGCATTTTAGGCCATTTTGTCACATCTGGTCAACAGTCCTATTAATTGGATCAATCAACATCCATCCACAACTTGTCATCACCATTGCACAAATCCCTATGCATGAATCTCCCTAATCCATGAGTTTCTGGGATTAACTGCCTCATTTCCATGCTTTTAAGGCCCAACACACCCAACTCCTTTAGGATATTGCGTTCATTGTAGGTTTCTTTACTCTACACCTGCACTAACCAATAGCAGGTTTTCCCTTCTTGGGGTGAATTGATTCTAGAAATTCGAGAAAAATAAAAAGAATCTCGAAGCTTCCTGTTCTATAAGTTTCAAGGAGTTGTTTCAACCATTTAATTTGAATAATACATTTGAATGTTATATCATTCTACTTTGGAAATTTCAGCCGTTATCCCTTGAGCTCATCCTCCCATCAAGAGTGGATCTCAAGTCTACAATGGTAAATGGATAAAAATTCCTAAACTACCATCCTCTACTGTACATTTACTGCCATCCACAAGCTAGGGGTTAGCTTTTGGAGATAAATTATACCCTCATGCTGTTTCTTTGGAGCTAAGAGAGATGATTTTGTGCATTGAGGTGATATAAATGTGTGCTTAGTGGTAAGGAAGGAAAAGTCCACTTGAGGATCTCTCTATAAGATAAACTTATGTATTTGTTTGCAACTATATATTTCTATTAATACAAGGAGGCTAGCTTTCTTTTCTGCATCAGAACATTTCCACTGAATGAACTCAATAATATTCTTTTCAAATTTTTCACATTCAAGTCTCCTATTAGCCACTTGTCCGATCAAAATATTTCTTGTATCACTATAATAAGGTGCAACTGAAATTTGTTGACAAAAGGTTTCTTTTTGTTGCTTTAGCTTTGCATTCATTTCCAATGATTCTATTATGAATTGATCTACTTGAGGCTGAATTTTCAATTTCTCCATTGATTCTTCAAGTTGTGTTTCTTTCTCTAGAATCTTCACTTGGTGTTGTAACTTTAGTCTTTGAAAATATTTTTGAAACTAAGAAATATTCATTTCAATCTGCCTACTGGAATTAAACCTTTTCTATTCTAGCAGTTTCTCCAACTCTTGAACTTTGTCTTCTTTCTTCTTAAGTAGAAGTTGTACCTATATAGACTTGTCAATAGTAGCAGTAGCATATGCTCCTGCGAGCTATGATAACTAAGTCAAATGTTTTGTAGGATCAGCCAAAGGGTATTTCCATAAAACGTCTATAGATTCATCCATGAGATTTGAAACTGATTCATCAATTAGTATTCTCTTTCTTCTCTTAACTGCCGCCTTGTTACTCTGGATGTAGAATACATTAAGTGAGGGTATCTCTTCAATATTTAAAGCAATTTGTTCCATAGGGCATGCTGAGATGATCTCTTATTGGTATTAAATTTTCGACTAAATTGGGTTTGATCTAGCATTTGGAAACTTTTTGATTCATCAATGTTAGGCTTTGGTGGTGGTGGTGTTTCTAATTCCTTTGAAAAATTCTCCGATTATTTCTTTAGATATTTTGATTGAGGCTTCTCTGTTTGCTCGGGTGTACTATCGATATGCTGAACTCCTTGAGAAGATGATTGAGCTCCATTAATTTCTCCTTCCGTTTGTATCTCAATACCTTTAATCACTTTCTCAATTATTTTCTCACTTTCTCAATTATTTTCTTAGGACTCTCATTCCCGTTCTCAGATTCATTGTCAGAGTGATATGAGTTCTCAAAATTTTGTTGTGATTGTTCTGACTTGTGATTTGATTTCTCTTGAGATTCATCTTTGGACATATCCTTAGCCTCATTATCTTGACTGATAGTAGGAGTTGGCCTGTTGAAATATTCAATAAATAACAAGTCCAAAGGGACTGTTTCTAGCCTTTTATTTCTATATGCTTGAAAAACCTCAAATTCTATTTTACCGAGCTGAGTGGATGCAACATTCAATACATCTGTGAAATTATCCACACCTTCAAAGAAATCATCAAAAATATCTTTCTCATTCAAGAAATGTTTAAGTTTAAGATCAGCGGTGAAATTCTTAACCACACTATTAGGATCATATGGATTCTTTGGCATTAGGGACAGATTTAATGAAGCAACATTTAAAATCTCTTTGAACGCATGAATAATGTCGAAAAGGGAAAAAGTGCCTTTCTGTAAAGGGAAACTAGGCCAAATGGCCTTCTTGGCATCTTTGAGTTGTTTAGACATGCCACTTACTAGAAGTTGGTAGGAAATTTCCCTGGAGAAGAGATTAGCAAGAACATAAGAGGGAAAAACACGGGGAGAAGAATAACTCTGAGAAAATATGATATAAGTGAAATTTTCTTCATAAACCCATCTAGAAACTAGTAAAATGTCTGTGCCAGCTTCCCTAGAAATCATAGGGGATTTTTCATTAAAGATAATCTGATGGATGGGCAACGTAACTCCATTGCAAATTTTATAGAAATTTAAATGAAAATCAGATTCCCAAAGGGCTATATGGTAAATATGGATTGGAGTGGGGTCCTAGCTTGTCCATTTCCATCCCATGATAGGAAAGTTTGAACATAAGAAAATTGCATCCATAATGTAAGCAATCATGTAGAAGGGAGGTATCGTTCTAGCGGAAACAATTCTTTTTCTTATGTAATGCATGATAGTTATGACCAAATTATCAGACAGAATGCTCACCAAATTCAAAATAGAGGAATTGATGATTTCTTCAATTAAAGGAACACACTCTATGGAAAACCTAGGGGTATCTACTTTTTCAAATAACGCACATAGCATTCTTGCAACAAACAATAAAGGGAAGGTAGCTGTGCTATCAGGTACGTACCAAT
The DNA here is from genome assembly GCA_034641835.2 of Pinus albicaulis. Classification (NCBI taxonomy): domain Eukaryota; kingdom Viridiplantae; phylum Streptophyta; class Pinopsida; order Pinales; family Pinaceae; genus Pinus; species Pinus albicaulis. The sequence goes on along the minus strand of JAXQQM020074779.1, from coordinate 64,703 downwards.
TTTATCTCCTTTCATCTTGCCTTGGTCTTGTTTCCACCCCTTTATCACTTTAATGAGGTCTATATTATTCTTTGTAAATCTTTGGACAAAAGCTTTATCATAATTCTTCTAGGGCACGGGCAAGTGGGACATTATCCTTAAATCCTCTGAAGTGAATAAACCAATATTATCCAGCTTATAGTTCTTGAATGATCTATCTTCTATGTTAAGGTGGTCAATGACCCACTTTACCATATCTATGTAGGGTAGAATCTTCGGCCTCGTTGCGATTCTGTGAAGAAAAGAACATACAACATCAAAGTAGGACGGTTTTGAGGAGACTGTCGCATCTGCTATTAATTTTTTGACTATTTCCCTCGACTGTTCTCCCTGAAAATGGGGGTACATTGCTTCCCATGAAGAACTGCTGCAATCCTTGTTGCGGGGTGTGTCTGAGAGAAATGGATGCATGTCTGTGTCTTTATAAGTGGACGTTTGGTCAATTTCCTTGCCTTTCTTAGTCATTCCACATATTCTCACTTCGTTAGGAGATTTCCTCAATTCAAGTGAAAAGAATAAACTCATATTTGACAGGAATAGAAAGAAGGATAGAGTTAAAACATAATAATCGAAATCTGTGGCTCTATTATTCAAAACATGCTTCAAGTAGATATCAGTCTTTTTGAACCTTGCAACATTAAATGATGTTAATTACCCATAAATATTTCTATCAAATCTCTTACACACCTTATGTAATATGTCTAACCTAATGATATAAGATGTTAGATCTTATAATGGGTTGATTCGATAATAATCATTTCGCGCACTTGAATAATAATTGTTAATACCGCATATCGCAACTTTTAAGTATTACCAATAGTGATGTTTTTTGTCGTCAATGAATCTTGCAAAATGTGATCTACGCAAATTGCATATTAGAACTTATTGCAGTAATAAAAATTTCCATTTCTTTTCTCGTCGCGAAACACGAAATGCACTAAAGACTCACATTGTTGCGCTTTATCGGACTTTTGGGCATTTATAATTGTTCTTTTATTATTTTGTCAGGTCAGACTTATCGCAAATTTCTTCAAATTGTTATAAGTTTTCTCTTTTAAAAGGAGCGATGTCATTTCTCTTTAAAATGACTTTTAAAAGTGTTTTTAATGGGGATTTTATATAATTCGGAAAAGGTTGAAGCAAATATTCCAATTTGAAAATCTATTTTGTTATAACTTAATTGGCTTTGTAATTTATGCAATTCGTGGTCATCGATTTTGAAATGAAAGAGGAAAACGAAAAAACCTTTATGCCTAAAGTTTTTTTAGACTTACGCTAAAATGAAATCATATTTATAAATTTCTATTTATTTTTTTAAAGGGTTCCTATTTATTATTAAAATAAATGGGGGGTGTTGTATAGTACAACACATCCACAGGAAATGAAACATCGCCATTTCATAAGACAAACTATTATGATACTTGGTTGCTACTACTGCTATAACACTATTATTTCTAATCTAGTTTTATGTACACACACACAGATATATATATATATATATATATATATATATATATATATATATATATATATATATATATATATATAATGGTCACTTTTGTTTTCAAAATAAAGGAATGAAATAGGAAAAGTACATTTGTAGCACTTCATATAAATCGGTGTGTATAAACTAGTTAAAAGAAGCATGTTAGTAATTTTATAACACTCTTGTTAGAACTCCTGGTATAGTTTTGTTCCAACTCCATTAGATTTGCTACAAGTTCAATATAATTATTTTAGGATGCTAATTTTCAATTTTGACGGATGTTGTATGACAATTCATAGAAGGAATTTCACACAAATGGAAAATGTTAAAAATATAAAAGGCTATATAGTGAATAAAGATAAGTGTCCATTATGTTTCACTGATACACAGGCACTAGCTTTCATGAGGAAATGCAACATTTTCAGCTGGGGGAGATGAAGGGATCTAGAAATGGAATATTTTACTTATTTCTAAAACCTCTCCACTTTCCTAGACCAATCCATTATTGTGCGAGATTTAGACTTAATCTATTTCTATTACATTTTTTTAATATTTCCATAATTTATGATTACACATTATAAAAATAGCATATTTGGATTTATCTCTGATTTAATATTCAGTGATTATATGAAAAAATAGTCTCTATACATGTTATGGTATTTCCATAAAGCATATTGTGGTTACGGTTTTTGTAAAACTCATCTCTAATTGTTGATACCCTCATTTGTAGTTTCTACAACAACTTTGTATAATTTTTGCAATATAGTCACATGGTTGCTAGAACATAGTTGATAATCACAAAAGGTGCAACATCCACACAAAAATTGCAATAGTGGAACTATGAGTCAACATCAACATCTATTGTAGTGGCTACAACACCCCCCAAATGTCATATTGTATATTTAGAATTTTAGTTCCCCCTTTTCTTTTTAATGTTTGTGCTGCAATCCTTGACATGGATTCAAAGCAAGCACTCCTTGCCATGATAAATTGATTTCCTTAGGTTTAAATGGAACCTATGAAATTTTCTTATTACAAACTCCTAGATCTACATTTAATAGTGTTAATCTTTTTCCATGTATATTTCCACAACCTGTAATCATTTTGATTTAATTTTATGGATATATGTTCTATTCAGGTTTAGTGGTGTCCTATGTTTCGAGTTCTCTCACCTCCCATCATTATACATGCGATAACAACACAATAGATCAAAAAAAAGTGTTAACCTCAATAGAAGTTCCCCCAGGGTTAAACATATTGTTCCTTTATGTCTTACATGTTTTCACATTTATTATTATGATATAGATTCAAATCCATTTTTATTAAATATAATTTTTATTAATATTAATAAACATTTTTTTTTTATTATCTTACTAATACTTTATAAGAATTTTCATCATCATCATTATTAATAATGTTAAAATAAATAAATTTTTGGTTAGCATTTATTTTGAAGAGCTCCCCATATTCATTTCCTTCAATTTTTATTAAATAAATTTAGTCATGTTATCAACTAGGTAAAAATTTATTTGATTTATAATTTATTTCCTTCTTCAATTTTGATCATTCATTTGTAAATTTAAATTTGGTAAAAACACACACACACACACACACACACATATATTATCATCTTAATTTTTTTAATGTTTTTTGAAAAATATTTATTTCTGTTTTCCTTAATACATGGCTAACATTCATTTTAATGTTCAATTGTTAATTATTCATTTATAATAATCCCAACACTCTTTTATGATATATTATGTTTTTCTTGCATTTCTGATGATGGGTGGTGAGAGGAGTATAAAACTTAAGACACCATTAAACATGCACACAATATATATCGAAAAAATTACATCAACACAGTCTCAATATACTTGATATATTTGCCACTTTGTTTACTCCACCCATAAATTATTATAAAAATGTTTTAGCATTTGAATGGAGCATTCTAGGCCATTTTGTCACATTTGGTCAATAGTCCTATTAACTGGATCAATCAACATCCATCCACAACTTGTCATCACCATTGCACAAATGCCCAGGCATGAATCTCCCTAATCCATGAGTTTCTGGGATTAACTGCTTCATTTCCATGCTTTTATTTCCCAACACACCCAACTCCCTTAGGATGTTGCGTTCATTGTAGGTTTCTCTACTATGCACCTGCACTGACCAATAGTAGGTTTTCCCTTCTTGGGGTGCGTTGATTCTAGAAATTCGAGAAAAATAAAAAGAATCTCGAAGCTTCCTATTCTATAAGTTTCAAGGAGTTGTTTCAACCATTTAATTTGAATAATAAATTTGAATGTTACATCATTCTACTTTGGAAATTTCACCCCTTATCCCTTGAGCTCATCCTCCCATCAAGAGTGGATCTCAAGTCTACAATGGTAAATGGATAAGAATTCCTAAACTACCATCCTCTACTAGACATTTACTGCCATCCAGAAGCTAGGGGTTAGCTTTTGGAGATAAATTATACCCTCATGTTGTTTCTTTGGAGCTAAGAGAGATGATTTTGTGTATTGAGGTGATATAAATGTGTGCTTAGTGGTAAGGAAGGAAAATTCCACTTGAGGATCTCTCTATAAGATAAACTTATGTATTTGTTTGCAACTATATATTTCTATTAATACAAGGAGGCTAGCTTTCTTTTCTGCATTAGAACATTTCCATTGAATGAACTCAATAATATTCTTTTCAAATTTTTCACATTCAAGTCTCCTATTAGCCACTTGTTTGATCAAAATATTTCTTGTATCACTATAATAAGGTGCAATTGAAATTTGTTGACAAAAGCTTTCTTTTTGTTGCTTTAGCTTTGCATTCATTTCCAATGATTCTATTATGAATTGATCTACTTGAGGCTGAATTTTCAATTTCTCCATTGATTCTTCAAGTTGTGTTTCTTTCTCTATAATCTTGACTTGGTGTTGTAACTTTAGTCTTTGAAAATATTTTTGAAACTAAGAAATCTTCATTTCAATCTGCCTACTGGAATTAAACCTTTTCTATTATAGCAGTTTCTCCAACTCTTGAACTTTGTCTTCTTTCTTCTTAAGTAGAAGTTGTACCTATATAGATTTGTCAACAGTAGCAGTAGCATATGCTCCTACGAGCTATGACAACTAAGTCAAATGTTTTGTAGGATCAGCCAAAGGGTATTTCCATAAAACGTCTACAGATTCATCCATGAGATTTGAAACTGATTCATCAATTATTATTGTCTTTCTTCTCTTAACTGTTGCCTTGTTACTCGGGATGTGGAATTCATTAAGTGAGGGTATCTCTTCAATATTTAAAGAAATTTGTTCCGTAGGGCATGCTAAGATGATATCTTGATCATGAAATTATGGTAGTTGTCTTATTGGTATTACAGTTTCCACTAAATTGGGTCTGATCTGGCATTTGGAAACTTTTTGATTCATCAATGTTAGGCTTTGGTGGTGGTGGTGTTTCTAATTCCTTTGAAAAATTCTCCCATTATTTCTTTATATATTTTGATTGAGGCTTCTCTGTCTGCTCGGGTGTACTATGGATATGCTGAACTCCTTGAGAAGATGATTGAGCTCCATTAATTTCTCCTTCCGTTTGTATCTCAATACCTTTAATCACTTTCTCAATTATTTTCTCACTTTCTTAATTATTTTCTTAGGACTCTCATTCCCGTTCTCAGATTCATTATCAGAGTGATATGAGTTCTCAAAATTTTGTTGTGATTGTTCCGACTTTTGATTTGATTTCTCTTGAGATTCATCTTTGGACATATCCTTAGCCTCATTATCTTGACTGATAGTAGGAGTTGGCCTGTTGAAATATTCAATAAATAACAAGTCCAAAGGGACTGTTTCTAGCCTTTTATTTCTATATGCTTGAAAAACCTCAAATTCTATTTTACTGAGCTAAGTGGATGCAACATTCAATACATCTGTGAAATTCTCCACACCTTCAAAGAAATCATCAAAAATATCTTTCTCATTCAAGAAATGTTTAAGTTTAAGATCAGCGGTGAAATTCTTAACCACATTATTAGGATCATATGGACTCTTTGGCATTAGGGACAAATTTAATGAAGTAACATTTAAAATCTCTTTGAATGCATGATTAATGTCGAAAAGGGAAAAAGTGCCTTTCTGTAAAGGGAAACTAGGCCAAATGGCCTTCTTGGCATCTTTGAGTTTTTTAGAGATGCCACTTACTAGAAGTTGGTAGGAAATTTCCCTGGAGAAGAGATTAGCAAGAACATAAGAGGGAAAAACACGGGGAGAATAATAACTCCGAGAAACTCTGATATAAGTGAAATTTTCTTCATAAACCCTTCTAGAAACTAGTAAAATGTATGTGCCAGCTTCCCTAGAAATCGTAGGGGATTTTTCATTAAAGATAATCTGATGGATGGGCAACATAACTCCATTGCAAATTTTATAGAAATTTAAATGAAAATCAGATTCCCAAAGGTCTGTATGGTAAATATGGATTGGAGTGTGGTCCTGACTTGTTCATTTCCATCCCATGATAGGAAAGTTTGAATAGAAGAAAATTGCATCCATAATGTAAGAAATCATGTAGAAGGGAGGTATCGTTCTAGCAGAAACAATTCTTTTTCTTATGTAATGCATGATAGTTATGACCAAATTATCAGACAGAATGCTCACCAAATTCAAAATAGAGGAATTGATGATTTCTTCAATTAAAGGAACACACTCTATGGAAATCCTAGGGGTATCTACTTTTTCAAATAACCCACATAGCATTCTTGCAACAAACAATAAGGGGAGGGTAACTGTGCTATCAGGTACGTAACAAGTTTATCTCCTTTCATCTTGCCTTGGTCTTCTTTCCACCCCTTTATCACTTTAATGAGGTCTATATTATTCTTTGTAAATCTTTGGACAAAAGCTTTATCATAATTCTTCTAGGGCATGGGCAAGTGGTACATTATCCTTAAATCCTCTACAGTGAATAAACCAATATTATCCAGCTTAGTGTTCTTGAATGATCTATCTTCTATGTTAAGGTGGTCAATGACCCACTTTACTATATCTGTGTTATCATAATTCTTCTAGGGCATGGGCAAGTGGTACATTATCCTTAAATCCTCTACAGTGAATAAACCAATGTTATCCAGCTTAGTGTTCTTGAATGATCTATATTCTATGTTAAGGTGGTCAATGACCCACTTTACTATATCTGTGTAGGGTATAATCTTTGGCCTCGTTGCGATTCTGCGAAGAAAAGAACATACAACATCAAAGTAGGACGGTTCTGAGGAGACTGTCGCATCTGCTATTAATTTTTTGACTATTTCACTCGACTGTTCTCCCTCGAAAGGGGGTACATTGCTTCCCATGAAGAACTGCTGCAATCCTTGTTGCGGGGTGTGTCTGAGAGAAATGGACGCATGTCTGTGTCTTTATAAGTGGACGTTTGGTCAATTTCCCTGCCTTTCTTAGTCATTCCACATATTCTCACTTCGTTAGGAGATTTCCTCAATTCAAGTGAAAAGAATAAACTCATATTTGACAGGAATAGAAAGAAGGATAGAGTTAAATCATAATAATCGAAATCCGACGCTCTATTATTCAAAACATGCTTGAAGTAGATATCAGTCTTTTTGAACCTTACAATATTAAATGATGTTAATAACCCATAAATATTTCTATCAAAACTCTTACACACCTTACGTAATATGTCTAACCTAATGATATAAGATGTTAGATCTTATAATGGGTTGATTAGATAATAATCATTTCGCGCACTTGAATAATAATTGTTAATACCACATATTGCAACTTTTAACTGTTACCAATAGTGATTTTTTTTGTCGTCGATGAATCTTGCGAAATGTGATCTACACAAATTGCATATCAGAACTTATTGCAGTAATAAAAATTTCCATTTCGTTTCTCATTGAAATACGCAAAATGCTCTAAAGACTCACATTGTTGCACTTTATCAGACTTTTGGGCATTTATAATTGTTCTTTTATTATTTCGCCGGGTCAGACTTATCGCAAATTTCTCCAAATTGTTATAAGTTTTCTCTTTTAAAAGGTGCGATGTCATTTCTCTTTAAAAGGGCTTTTAAAAGTGTTTTCAATGGGGATTTTATATAATTCCGAAAAGGTTGAAGCAAATATTACAATTCAAAAATCTATTTTGTTATAACTTAATTGGCTTTGTAATTTATGCAATTCGTGGTCAGCGATTTTGAAATCAAAGAGGAAAACGAAAAACCTTTATGCCTAAAGTTTTTTTAGACTTACGCTAAAATGAAATCATATTTATAAATTTCTATTTATTTTTTTAAAGGGTTCCTATTTATTATTAAAATAAATGGGGGGTGCTTTATAGTACAACACATCCACAGGAAATGAAACATCACCATTTCATAAGACAAACTATTATGATACTTGGTTGCTACTACTGCTATAACACTATTATTTCTAATCTAGTTTTATGTACACACACACAGATATATATATATATATATATATATATATATATATATATATAATGGTCACTTTTGTTTTCAAAGAAAAGGAATGAAATAGGAAAAGTACATTTGTAGCACTTCATATAAATCGGTGTGTATAAACTAGGTAAAAGAAGCATGTTAGTACTTTTATAACACTCTTGTTAGAACTCCTAGTATAGTTTTGTTCCAACTCCTTTAGATTTGCTACAAGTTCAATATAATTATTTTAGGATGCTAATTTTCAATTTTGACGGATCTTGTATGACAATTCATAGAAGGAATTTCACACAAATGGAAAATGTTAAAAATATAAAAGGCTATATAGTGAATAAAGAAAAGTGTCCATTACGTTTCACTAATACACAGGCACTAGGTTTCGTGAGGAAATGCAACATTTTCAGTTGGGGGAGATGAAGGGATCTAGAAATGGAATATTTTACTTATTTCTAAAACCTCTCCACTTGCCTACACCGATCCATTATGGTGCAAGATTTAGACTTAATCTATTATATTACATTTTTTTAATATTTCCATAATTTTTTATTACACATTAGAAAAATAGCATATTTGGATTTATCTCTGATTTAATATTCAACGATTATATGACAACTTAGTCTCTATACATGTTATACTATTTCCATAAAGCATATTGTGGTTACAGTTTTTGTAAAACTCATCTCTAATTGTGGAAACACTCATTTGTAGTTTCTACAAAAACTTTGTATAATTGTTGCAATATAGTCACATGGTTGCTAGAACATAGTTGCTAATCACAAAAGGTGCAACATCCACACAAAAGTTGCAATAGTGGAACTATGAGTCAACATCAACATCTACTGTAGTGGCTACAACACTCCCCAAATGTCATACTGTATATTTAGAATTTTAGTTCCCCCTTTTCTTTTTAATGTTTGTGGTGCAATCCTTGACATGGATTGAAAGCAAGCACTCCTTTCGATGCTAAATTTATTTCCTTAGGTTTAAATGGAACCTATGAAATATTATTGTTACAAACTCATAGATCTACATTGAATAGTGTTAATATTTTTGCATGTATATTGCCACAACCCGTAATCATTTTGATGTAATTTTCTGGATATATGTTCTATTCAGGTTTAGTGGTGTTCTATGTTTCACGTTCTCTCATCTCCCATCATTAGACATGCGATAAAAACATAATAGATCAAAAAAAAGTGTTAGCCTCAATAAAAATGCCCCCGGGGTTAAACAAATTGTTCCTTTATGTCTTACATTTTTTCACATTTATTATTATGATATAGATTCAAATCCATTTTTATTAAATATAATTTTTATATTTATATTTTTTATTAATATTAATAAACATTTTTTTTTATTATCTTACTAATAATTTATAAGAATTTTCATCATCATCATTATTAATAATGTTAAAATAAATAAATTTTTGGTTAACATTTATTTTGAAGAGCTCCCCATATTAATTTCCTTCAATTTAATTTAATTTAATTAATCATGTTATTAGCTAGGTAAAAATTTATTTGATTTATAATTTATTTCCTTCTTCAGTTTTGATCATTCATTTGTAAATTTAAATTAGGTCAAAAATCCACACACACACACACACACACACACACACACACACACACACACACACACATATATATATATGTGTGTGTGTGTGTGTGTGTGTGTATACACACACACACACACACACACACACACACACATATATATATATATATACATATACATACACATACATACATATATATAGATACATATATATATATATATATATATATATATATATATATATATATATATATATATATATATATATATATATATATATATATATATATATATATATATATATATATATATACATATATATATATATATATATATATATATATTATCTTCTTAATTTATTTAATGTTTTTTGAAAAATATTTATCTCTATTTTTCTTAATACATGGCTAACATTCATTTTAATGTTCAATTGTTAATTATTCATTTATAATAATCCCAACACTCTTTTCTGATATATTATGATTTTCTCACATTTCTCATGATGGGTGGTGAGAGGAGTATAAAACTTAAGACACCATTAAACATGCACACAATATATATCAAAAAAATTACATCAACATAGTCTCAATATACTTTATATATTTGCCACTTTGTTTACTCCACCCATAAATTATTATAAAAATTTGTTAGCATTTGAATGGAGTGTTCTAGGCCATTTTTTCACATCTGGTCAATAGTCCTATTAAATGGATCAATCAACATCCATCCACAACTTGTCATCACCATTGCACAAATCCCTAGGCATGAATCTCCTTAATCCATGAGTTTCTGGGATAAAATGCTTTATTTCCATGCTTTTAAGGCCCGACACACCCTACTCCCATAGGATATTGTGTTCATTGTAGGTTTCTCCACTCTGCACTTGCACTGACCAATAGCAGGTTGTCCCTTCTTGGGGTGCGTTGATTCTAGAAATTTGAGAAAAATAAAAAGAATCTCGAAGCTTCCTCTTCTAGAAGTTTCAAGGAGTTGTTTCAACCATTTAATTTGAATAATACATTTGAATGTTACATCATTCTACTTTTGATATTTCACCCCTTATCCCTTGATCTCATCCTCCCATCAGGAGTGGATCTCAAGTCTACAATGGTAAATGGATAAGAATTCCTAAACTACCATCCTGTACTATACATCTACTCCCATCCAAAAGCTAGGGGTTAGCTTTTGGAGATAAATTATACCCTCATGTTGTTTCTTTGGAGCTAAGAGAGATGATTTTGTGCATTGAGGTGATATAAAGGTGTGCTTTGTGGCAAGGAAGGAAAAGTCCACTTGAGGATCTCTCTATAAGATAAAATTATGTATTTGTTTGTAACTATATATTTCTATTAATACAAGGAGGTCAAATTTCTTTTCTGCATCAAAACCTTTCCACTTAATGAACTCAATAATATTCTTTTCAATTTTTTCACATTCAAGTCTCCTATTAGCCACTTGTTCGATCAAAATATTTCTTGTATCACTGTAATAAGGTGCGATTGAAATTTGTTGACAAAAGGTTTCTTGTTGTTGCTTTAGCTTTGCATTCATTTCCAATGATTCTATTATGAATTGATCTACTTGAGGCTGACTCTTAAATTTCTCCATTGCTTCTTCAAGTTGTATTTCTTTCTCTGTAATCTGAACTTGGTGTTGTAACTTTAAAAAGTCTTTTAAATATTTTTGAATTTGAGAAATCTTGATTTCAATCTGCCTACTGGAATTAAACCTTTTGTTTTCTAGTAGTTTCTCCAACTCTTGAAATTTGTCTTCTTTTTGCTTAAGTAGAAGTTGTACCTCTATAGATTTGTCAATAGTAACAATAACATATGCTCCTACAAGTTGTGATAACTAATTCAAATGTTTTGTAGGATCATCCAAAGGGTATTTCCATAAAACGTGTACAGATTCATCCATGAGATTTGAAACTGATTCATCAATTATTCTTCTCTTTCTTCTCTTAACTACTGCCTTGTTACTCGGGTTGTAAAATACATCAAGTGATGGTGTCTCTTCAATATTTAAAGAAATTTGTCCCTTAGGGCATGCTGAGATGATCTCTTGATCATGAAATTCTGGTACCTGTTGTAGTGGTATTACATTTTCCACTAAATTATGGGTCTGATCTGGCGTTTGGAAACTTATTGATTCATCAATGTTAGGCTTTGGTGGTGGTGGTGTTTATAATTCCTTTGAAAACTTCTCGCATTATTTCTTCAAATATTTTGATTGAGGCTTCTCTGTCTGCTCGGGTGTACTATGGATATGCTGAACTCCTTGAGAAGATGATCGAGCTCCATTAATTTCTCCTTCTGTTTGTATCTCAATACCTTTAATCGCTTTCTCAATTATTTTCCTAGGACTCTCATTCTCGTTCTCAGAGTCATTGTTAGAGTGATATCAGTTCTCAAAATTTTGTTGTGATTGTTCTGACTTGTGATTTGATTTCTCTTGAGATTCATCTTTGGACATATCCTTAGACTCATTATCTTGATTGATAGTAGGAGTTGTCCTGTTGACATCTTCAATAAATAACAAGTCCAAAGGGACTATTTCTAGCCTTTTATTTTTATATTCTTGAAAAACCTTAAAGTATGTTTTACTGAGCTGAGTGGATGCAACATTCAATACATATGTGAACTTCTCCACAAATTCAAAGAAATCATCAAAAATATCTTTCTCATTCAGGAAATTTTTAAGTTTAAGATTAGTGGTGAAATTCTTAACCACATTATTAGGATCATATGTACTCTTTGGCATTAGGGCCAGATTTAATGAAGTAACATTTAAAATCTCTTTGAATGCATGACCAATGTCGAAAAGGGAAAAAGTGCCACTCTATAAAGGGAAACTAGGCCAAATGGCCTTCTTGGCATCTTAGAGTTGTTTGGACATGCCACTTACTAGAAGTTGGTAGCAAATTTCCTTGGAGAAGAGTTTATCACGAACATAAGAGTGAAAAACACAAGGAGAAGAATAACACCCAGAAACTCTGATATAAGTGAAATTTTCTTCAGAAACCCATCTAGAAACTAGTAAAATGTCGGTGCCATCTTCCTTAGAAATTGTAGGGGATTTTTCATTAAAGATAATCTGATGGATGGGCAACATAACTCTATTGCAATATTTATAGAAACTTAAATGAAAATCACATTCGCAAAGGGCTCTATGGTAAATATGGACTGGAGTGGTGTATTGGCTTGTCCATTTCCATCCCATGATAGGTAAGTTTGAACAAAAGAAAATTGCATCCATAATGTAAGAAATCATGTAGAAGGGAGGTATCATTCTAGCGGAAACACTTATTTTTCTTATGTAATCCATGATAGTTATGGCCAAATAATCAGACAAAATGCTTGCAAAATTCAATATAGAGGAATTGATGATTGTGTCAATTAAAGGAACCCAGTCTTTGGAAAACCAAGGGGTATCTAGTTTTTAAAATAACCCACATATCATTCCTGCAAAAAACAATAAGGGGAGGGTAATTGTGCTATCGGGTACATACCAAGTTTATCTCGTTTCAGCTTGCCTTGGTCTTATTTACATCCCTTTATCACTTTAATGAGGTATATATTCTTCTTTGTAAATATTTGGACAAAAGCCTTATCATAATTCTTCTATGGCATGGGCAAGTGGTACGCTATCCTTAAATCCTCTGCAGTGAACAAACCAATATTCTCCAGCTTAGAGTTCTTGAATGATCTATATTCTATGTTAAGGTGGTCAATGACCCACTTTACCATATCTGTGTAGGGTAGAATCTTCGGCTTTGTTGCGATTCTGTGAAGAAACGAACATACAACGTTAAAGTAGGACAGTTCTGAGGAGACTGTCGCAGTTGCTATTAGTGTTTTCACTATTTCGCTCAGCTGTTCTCCCTCAAAAAGCAGGTACATCGGTTCCCATGAAGCACTGCCGCAATCCTTGTTGTGGGTTGTGTCTGAGAACAATGGAGGCATGTCTGTATCTTTAGCAGTGGAAATTTGGTCAATTTCCTTGACTTTCTTGGTTATTCCACTTATTCTCACTTCGTTAGGTGATTTCCTCAATTGAAGTGAAAAGAAGAAACTCATATTTGAGATGAATAGAGAGAAGGATAGAGTTAAAACATAATAATCGAAATCCGGTGCCCTATTATTCAAAACACGCTTCAAGTAGATATCAGTCTTTTTGAACCTTGCACCCATTAAATGATGTTAATAACCCATAAATATTTCTATCAAATCTCTTACACACCTTACGTAATATGTCTTATCTAACGATCTAAGATGTTAAATATTATAACGGGTTGATTAGATAAGAATAATTTCACGCACTTGAATAATAATTGTTAATACCGTATATCGAAACTTTGAACCATTACCAATAGTTATGTTTTTTGCTGCCGATGAATCTTGCAAAATGCAATCTACACAAATCGCACATTGCAACTTATTGCAGTAATAAAAATTTCAATTTGGTTTCTTGTCGCAAAACGCTAAATGTGTTGAAGACTCACATTTTTTTGCTTTATTGGAATTTTGGGTATTTATAATTGTTCTTTTATTATTTCGTCAGGTCTGACTTATCACAAATTTCACCAAATTGTTATAAATTTTATCTTTTAAAAGGCACGATGTGAGTTCTCTTTAAAAGGAATTTTAAAAGTGTTTTCAACGGGGATTTTATATAATTCCAAAAAGGTTGAAGCACATATTGCAATTCGAAAATCTATTTTGTTATAACTTAATTAGCTTTGTAATTTATGCAATTCCTGGTCAGCGATTTTGAAATCAAAGAGGAAAACGAAAAAACCTTTATGCCTAAAGTTTTTTTAGACTTACGCTAAAATGAAACCATATTTATAAATTTCTATTTATTTTTTTAAAGGGTTCCTATTTATTATTAAAATAAATGGGGGGTGTTTTATAGTACAACACATCAACAGGAAATGAAACATGACCATTTCATAAGAAAAACTATTATGATACTTGGTTGGTACTACTGTTATAACACTATTATTGCTACTCCATTTTTATGTACATGCACACAGACACACACACACACACACACACACACACACACATATATATATATACACACACACATTGAATGGTCACTTTTGTTTTCAAGGAAAAGGAATGAAATAGGAAAAGTACATTTGTAGCACTTCATATAAATTGGTGTGTATAAACTGGGTAAAAGAAGCATGTTATTACTCTTATGACACTCTTGTTAGAACTACTTGTACAGTTTTGTTGCAACTCCATTAGATTTGCTACAAGTTCAATATAATTTTTTTAGAATGCTAATTTTCAATTTTGAAGGATGTTGTATGACAATTCATAGCATGAATTTTACACAAATGGAAAATGTTAACAATATAAAAGGCTATATAGTGAATAAAGATAAGTGTCCATTATGTTTCACTGATACACAGGCACTAGGTTTCGTGAGGAAGTGAAACATTTTCAGTTGGGGGAGATGAAGGGATCTATAAATGGAATATTTTACTTATCTCTAAAACCTCTCCAGTTGCCCACACCAATCCATTATTGTGCAAGATTTAGACTTAATCTATTTCTATTACATTTTTTTTTAAATTTCCATAATTTATGGTTACACGTTAGAAAAATAGCATATTTGGATTTATCTCTGATTTAATATTCAACGATTATATGAAAACTTAGTCTCTATACATGCTATGGTATTTCCATAAAGCATATTGTGGTTACAGTTTTTCTAAAACTCATCTCTACTTGTTGAAACACTCATTTGTAGTTTCTACAACAACTTTGTATAATTGTTGCAATATAGTAACATGGTTGCTAGAACATAGTTGCTAATCACAAAAGGTGCAATATCCACACAAAACTTGCAATAGTTGAACTATGAGTCAACATCAACATCTGTTGTAGTGGCTACAACACCCCCCAAATGTCATACTGTATATTTAGAATTTTAGTTCCTCTTCTTTTTAATGTTTTTGTTGCAATCCTTGACATGGATTCAAAGCAAGCACTCCTTGCCATGCTAAACTGATTTCTTTAGGTTTAAATGGAACCTATGAAATTTTCTTATTACAAACTCATATATCTACATTGAATAGTGTTAATCCTTTTTCATGTATATTTCCACAACCCGTAATCATTTTGATGTAATTTTCTGGATATATGTTCTATTCAGGTTTAGTGGTGTCCTATGTTTGGAGTTCTCTCATTCCTCATCATTAGAGATGCGATAAAAACAAAATAGATAAAAAAAAAGTGTTAGCCTCAATAAAAATGCCCCCAGGGTTAAACATATTGTTCCTTTATGTCTTACATTTCTTCACATTTATTATTATGATATAGATTCAAATCCATTTTTATTAAATATAATTTTTATATTTTTATTTTTATTAATATTAATGAATCTTAATAATACTTTATAATAATTTTCATCATCATCATTATTAATAATGTTAAAATAAATAATTTTTTTGTTAACCTTTATTTTTAAGAGCTCCCCATATTCATTTCCTTCAATTTAATTTAATTTAATTAGTCATGTTATCAAGTAGGTCAAAATTTATTTGATTTATATTTTTTTTCCTTCTTCAATTTTGATCATTCTTTTGTAAATTTAAATTAGGTCAAAAATCCACACACACACAGATATATATATTATCTTTTTAATTTCTTTAATATTTTTTGAAAACTATTTATTTCTATTTTCCTTAACACATGGCTAACATTCAGTTTAATGTTCAATTGTTAATTATTCGTTTATAATAATACCAACACTCTTTTCTGATATATTATTATTTTCTCATGTTTCTCATGATGAGTGGTGAGGGGAGTATAAAACTTAGGACACCATTAAACATGCACACAATATATATCAAAAAATTTACATCAACATAGTCTCAATATACTTGATATATTTTCCACTTTGTTTACTCCACCCATAAATTATTATAAAATCCTGTTAGCATTTGAATGGAGCGTCCTAGGAAATTTTGTCACATCTGGTCAATAGTCCTATTAACTGGATCAATCAACATCCATCCAAAACTTGTCATCACCATTGCACAAATCCCTAGGCATGAATCTCCCTAATCCATGAGTTTCTAGGATTAACTGCTTCATTTCCATGCTTTTAAGGCCAAACACACCCTACTCCCTTAGGATATTGTGTTCATTGTAGGTTTCTCCTTTTTGCACATGCACTGACCAATAGCAGTTTGTCCCTTCTTGGGGCGTGTTGATTCTAGAAATTCGAGAAAAATAAAAAGAATCTCGAAGCTTCCTCTTCTAGAAGTTTCAAGGAGTTGTTTCAACAATTTACTTTGAATAATAAATTTGAATGTTACATCATTCTAATTTGGAAATTTCACCCATTATCTCGTGAGCTCATCCTCCCATCAAGAGTGGATCTCAAGTCTACAATGGTAAATGGATAAGAATTCCTAAACTACCATCCTCTACTATACATTTAGAGCCATCCAGAAGCTAGGGGTTACCTTTTGGAGATAAATTATACCCTCACGTTGTTTCTTTAGAGCTAAGCGAGATGATTTTGTGCATTGAGGTGATATAAAGGTGTGTTTTGTGGCAGGGAAGGACAAGTCCACTTGAGGATCTCTATACA
The DNA here is from genome assembly GCA_034641835.2 of Pinus albicaulis. Lineage (NCBI taxonomy): Eukaryota > Viridiplantae > Streptophyta > Pinopsida > Pinales > Pinaceae > Pinus > Pinus albicaulis. The sequence goes on along the minus strand of JAXQQM020074779.1, from coordinate 47,536 downwards.
AGATAAAATTATGTATTTGTTTGTAACTATATATTTATATTAATACAAGGAGTACATTGTTTTCCTATATATGATGTTGATGTTAATATATTTCAATTCTTGGTTGACCCATTCAACGAAATGATTGGATAATACTACATAGATATCATGGATCTTTAGCATTTTTTGTTTGTATGTGCAGTTTCTAATTATAACAATTAGAGATAGGATTAGAGCGTACAATCCAGCAAGAGAGTGAAGCTTGTGACAGATTCTAAGTAAACCTCATCTCATTGTTCAATTAATTTAAGGGAAACAATATATTATTTTATTTTTGTTGTTCTATACTAGGCCACAAGGTCTAGAGAAAATACTTTTATTCACAGTCGTATATTCTGCATAGAAAATTTGTGACTCCACTGGGGATCGATTCATTTCCTTGGTGGTTTCCTTGTCCTTAGTACTTGATTTAAGTCTAGCTTAGACCTTCATTGTCTCACTCAGTGTGAATTGACCCTAGGAAGACATTTCATTGAGCTTCAATTTCATTTTGTGTGTCAGAAATTATCATTCCTTGAGCAATGATCCCCCTAGTTTAGAGACAAAGCATTCCAATGCACCCTCACCTTCTATGTACCTCCATTGCACTGAACCCCAGCCCTCTTTTTACTTGCATTATAAAACATTGGTGCCCTTCCAGCACCTGCGTTATCCCATTTTTCATGCGCAATTTTCATTGTTTTTATTTTCTCTTTGTTCAGCCTTGCTCCAGCTACTCTTCCTTGGGTCCCTCAGCGTATTGGTCTCTTAGAAGTCTTAATTATGTTTTATTTTAGTTTTGAGTGCCTTTGATAGGAATTTGTTTAGATTTTTCTCTATTCTTCTCAATTAGTTCATTAGCAAACAAATTGCTTGATTGTTGGATTTATTGATGGAATTGATGTTTTAGTCATAATTCTGAATAACTTCATTTATGAATGATTAGGAAAATATATTTCACCTAAAAATTAAGTGGAATCAAAAAGAAAAATATTATGCATCATGCATTTCAGATGGGACTTTGATTTTCATTGGAATAGTGAAGTTGGGGAGATTGATTGTTGCATCAGTTGATTTTTGCATTGCTATTGATTTCTTATTCCCATACTTAGTTAGGCCTTTCATTGTTAAAAGGAAAATGAAAAGAATTATTTTTTTCATATGAGTTGCATTATAAGTGTGTTCAAGTGCCATTGAATTTTGAGCCTTGTAATCGAAACATAATTCAAGAACAACTCTAAAATTCATCTCAATTAATCAAAGAAGAATTTGAAAATTAATGACACACACAGAGGTCTAGGCTAGAGACATGTTCTGACATCTTTAAACGTAGGAGATTTTATTTTTATCTAGCATTTAATTTCGAGGTTGATATCCCTTTGCACATACATAAGTGTATCAGACCATTCTCCACATACCTTTGGTTATATTTGATGTTGATCCACACATGAAAATTATATGGGAATGCTCTCATCATATAGTTATGTGTTAGACAAGACTACTACAGATTTCACTTGCATGTACCATCAAGTATATTTTGAAACTCCACCATAGGTTTCTATCCTCACCATACGTAACTGAGTTGGTCTCCTTATACATTGTGATACACCAAACACAAAATTAGTGGAGAGTGTTGAGCACCTGTATTTTCGAACTCATTAAATTAAATGAAAATATGCCTAATCAGTATGAGTTTAATGCTTTTCCATATTGAGATATACTATTTACAAAAAAGGAATACCTTAGTCTATCATGGCTAAGAGGTTCTCTTGAGTATCGTTTTCTTCCTTTTTGGACTCAAGGGACTATCTACGAAAATGAACCTTTGGAGATTTCTTTTCCGCCTCCTTTAAAAACTCTCTAAACATGAAAAAGATGTCGATTTATACCTTCACTAGACTCGTAAAAACATCAAACAACGATGGACTTGTCGATCATGATGATACAAAACCATTCCTTCTCACGGTTTGTTAAATATAATCGTATGGATTCATTCGAACGATGAAATTACACATGAAGCATATATTATCCTCCTCAAGCTTGTTAAAAAATAAAGAGGTACTCACCATAAATGGTTGGGGGAACTAGAAAAAAATGGTACCCCACTTGTTAATGGCAGTGAGTCTCTCTTGAATATGACAATATTCCACTACATCTTCATTGCTGTTAGGTTGGGAAATTTCCTTGTATTTTGGTTCATCTTACCGTTTCAAAGCCTCCTCTTTCGGTTTTGGGTCAATGATGCCAAATCCATTTAGTGTCACCAATATTTTAAAGAGAAGTAATTTAGTCAATATCTACTACAATACTATTGATCCATCATTCCATGGCTATCATTCCTAATATAGTTATGTATTAGCATAATTATGTATCAAATCATGATACATGTTTCTGGTCATTGATGGGGGATACACCAAGGCCCTCCTGTGATGGGTTGCTTCCTGTCGAAATCAACTCATTATCTAGGAAGTTGACTTAGAAACAACGTTCAGTACCTTGGTGTTTTCATACATCAATGTCAATTTTCGTCACTCTCAGCGAGAATTTTACATCATTGGCCTTCGACCGATAAATTTTGTTCGGTGTTCGATTTCAACTCATTCATTCACAACATAAGGATTTTATTGTTGTACCTGGAGAGCCATTAACATCATCGGTGGTTTCTCTCATGTCATTTAACGTCTTACATCATTGGTCAATAATAGGATGGTGCCTACCATTTTCAACCTTAACTAATTTATCCACATGGATAGACTCATACATTAGACAATTGAGTGAACAAGATAGAAGAACCTAGATCTGGTTTCATCCATCAGAGCTACGATTTCAGGATTGATATAGAATCAAAAAGTATGATGGCTATGATCATATATAAAATCATCCAGTCAAGGGTACACCATTTGTAATCAATGGACATGTCCTCTTGATCATTGTACATGTAATGTTAGCTTATTTCTTGAGTATGAGTATGCCTCCCTCAAAAAGTATTTCGTAATGTAAATTTATTGTAAGAGATGATGATCTTGACTTGTTTTTGTTGATCCATACTTGTCACAAAGTAAATAATTTCGTTAATCAGCTAATATTTTTGACTTTTCACTTCAGCGAGTAATCTGTTATAGGAAATTTTGTCACATCTGGTAAATAGGCATGTTGACTGGATCAATTAACATATATCCAATCCTTTTCATCATCCTTGCGCAAATCCCCAGGCATGACTCTCTCTAATCCGTACGTTTATGGGCTTAACTACTTCATTTCTATGCTTTTAAGGCCCAACACACCCTGATCCGTTAGGAGACTGCATTCAGTGTAGGTTTCTTTACTATGCACCAGCACTAATCATTAGCATGATGTCCCTTGTTGTGGGGCATTGATTCTATAATTTAGGGAAAAATTAAAAGAATCCCGAAGTTTCTTCTTGCAGAAGCTTCAAGGAGTTTTTTCAACCATTTAAATTGGATAAGACCTTTGAATTCTATTTCATCCTACTTTGTATATTTCACCGCTTATCCCTTCAGCTCATCCTCCCATCAAGAGTGAATCTCTAGTCTAGAATGGTAAATGGATAATAATTTCTTTACTACCAACCTCTCCTATATATTTAATGACATCCAGAAGCTAGGGGTTGGATTTTGGAGATAATTTATACCCTCACGCTGCTGCTTTGGAGCTAATAGAGTCATCGTTCAATGCATTATGGTGGCATCGAGGTGTGCTTTTTTACAAGGAAGGACAAGTCCACTGGGGGAGCTCTCTACAAGATCAAATTATATATTTGGTTGTATCTCTCTCCATTTCTATTAATACAAGGAGTACATTGTTTTCTTGTATATGATGTTGATGTTCATATTTTTCAATTATTGGATGATCCATTGAATGGCATAAAGTTCCTTCTGATGTAGGAGATGGTGTACCATTTGTTTTCCTCTTTCTTTCCAAGCACAACTCCTATGGTTGTATTAGAAGCATCAATGGAGATGTGAAAAAGGACTCCATTTAGCTCCTCATAAAATAGGAGCTATTGTTACATTCATATTTAAATCTACAAAAGATTTGTTACACTTGTCAGTCCATAAAAAATATTTATATTTTATTAACGGGGAAAATAATGGGTATGCAATCATGAAAACATTTATATAAATATTCTATAATAACATGCTTGCCCGAAAAATCTAGGTACCCCTTTTCGTGTCTTAGGAGTGTCAATTCTTAGAGTTACATCTACTTTTTCTATGTCAACCTGTATACCTATAGTACAGAGATAGTGACCTAAAATAATATCTTTAGTCGTCATCATATGACACTTCTTACTACAACGACAATGATGGGTTTTTATGCAATGATCATATACCTTTTCAAGGATATAAAAGGATTCATCAAAATAATCCCCATAACACTTAAATTCATCCATAAATATTTCTAAATAGTCTTTTACCATATCAATAATAATTCCAAGTCATTCTCGCTAGAAGGTTGTAAATACATTGAAAATTCCAAAGGGTAGGACCCTATAGAAAAATGTAACCCAGGGGAAAGTGAAGCTCATTGTTTCCTTGTCCTCGGGAGCAATATGGATCTAGTTATAGCCACTAAATCCATCTAGGGAAGAGAAAAAAAATTACCAGGAAGAGTATCTAGGACATGATCAATAAATGGTAGTGGAAAATGGTCCTTTTGGTTGGATTTGGTAAATTATACCTAATATACATAGACTCTTTTTTGTGTCAAATTATACACTTATAGTTTGCCAATCATATATTGTCAACCCAAGGAAGGAAGGAAAAGTCCACTTGGGGAGATCTCTACAAGATAAACTTATATATTTGGTTGTAACTCTCTTCATTTCTATTAATATAAGGAGTACATTGTTTTCCTATATATGATGTTGATGTTCATATGTTTCAATTCTTAGATGATCCATTGAATGGCTTCAAGTTCATGTTGATGTAGTATATGGCGTATCGTTTATTTTCCTCTTGTTTTCCAAGCACAACTCATATGGTTGTATTGGAAGCATCAACGAAGATGTAAAACGGCGGACTACAATTAGGTCCTCATAAAATATGAGCTATTGTTACATTCCTTTTTCACTCTATAAAAGAGCCTTTACACTTTTCAGTCCATAAAAAATATATATCGTTTATCAATAGGTTTTAAGTCCCTATATTAATAGTGTAGTCCCTTATTATGTTAGTGTATCCCCCCTTATTGTTATTGTTGTACCCCTATAACCCCCATATTGTTATTATTGTGCCCTTACATTATTGTTTTTAGGTCGGCTAGGATTACTTTGTGGCCCCACTAAGATTATATTGTGGCCCCATGGACTCCAATATATAGGAGGTTTTGGTCATTTGTGTCATCCAAGAATTGTTCATTCATGTAATTTATTGGTGGTTTCCCCAACAATAGGGAAAACAATGGGTATGAAATCTTGAAAAAAAAACTATAATTCTTCTATAATAGCATGCTTGCCCCAAAAATCTAGGTACCTCTTTTTGTGACTTAGGAGTGTCAATTCTTATAATTACCTCTACTTTTATATGTCAACATTTGTACCTATATTAGATAGATAGTGAGCTAAAATAATACCTCCAGTCATCACCATATGCCACTTCTTAGTACTAAGAAAATGGTGGGTTTCTATGCAATGATCAAATACATTTTCAAGGATATGAAAGGATTCATAAAAATGATCCCCATAGCATGTAAATTCATCCATAAATATTTCTAAATAGCCATTGACCATATCAACAATGATTCCTACCACTACTCGCTTGAAGGTTTTAGGTGTGTTGTAAAGTCCAAAGGATAGGACCATATAGGAAAATGTACCCCAGGGAAAAGTGAAGGTCATTTTTTCCTTGTCCTCAGGAGCAATATGGATCTACTTATAGCCACTAAATCCATATAGGAAAGGAAAAACATTTACCAAATAGATTATATAGGACCCGATCAATAAATGGTAGTGAAAAATGAACCTTTTGAGTGGCTTTGGTCAATTACCTTTGTTGAAAATGGCAACAAGAAACAGTGAAGGAGGCCTCCTGAAACATCTTTCCTGATCCTAGTTGGAAAGTGATCACCTAAACTAGGTGGGGACCACACATGTGATTTTTGTCGAAAAAACTATTTTTAGACTATGTCTATTTTTAGACATATGGAGCATGGTCCAGGGGTTGCAGTATGTTATTCTTGGAGTATTGGTCATGTTGGTAAAAATAGATGGACATCTATTTTTTGGACCTATAGGTCGAAGTCTATTTTTAGACTTCCTATCATAAAAATAGGGAAGTCAAATATTATTTACCCTTAATAATATTTGGACTCTAAACTTCAGTTTATTCTCTTGGAGCACTTCAGTTTGACCCTCAGAGGTGGGGCATGCAGCTACCAGAAGGAATTACACTTTTCCTATGAGTTAGGTGAGCTAATGCATGGTTGACTTTAGTTAGAGCTCAAGTGGCGGAGTTTGGTGGAGTTGATGCGACAGTTAATGGAGGTGGTGTTCTGGTTAACTAGTTGAACTAGTTGTATTTAGTTTAACTGGCTAATACACTAGAGATGAGTGGTGTGAATTAAATATTATTTAATTCACTAATTATTAACTCATTATTCAACTAAATAACACATCAGTTTAACTCAGTGCATGGACAGTTCAGTGGCAACAAGTGAAAGAGGTAGATGAAAGGGTTGAGTTAGCTATCAGTTGCGACATCAGTTGTGCATGAGATTTGCACCACACTTGGAGGAAATTACCAATGACAATTGCGCAGTTGGAGCCAGTGAGATTCGAACTTGGATCTCTATTTAGACCAGCCTTGATTGCGCAATAGAGGTAGAGAAGTAGTGGGTGTGTTTTGAACCTGTGACTTGTTCAAAACCAAGCTAGTTTTTGTGTAGCTTTGGGAGATAGTACTGAGTACTTGTGAGGAGTTTGTACTATGTATTTGCTGCATGTTCTCTCCATTTATAATATACTATAGCCGGGGGTTTTCAGCTGTAAGCTTTCCCCATACATATTGTGTTAATGTGTGTGATGATTTGATGTGCTATCGCTTCTATTCTTTCCGCATGTGACAATTAATTGTAGAAGAGATTATGTGTTATGCATGCAATTCGAAATTGATGTGTGATCAGGTTAATCTCCATTGAATAAGTGATTTATTCAGAAAATTTCTACATGGTATTAGAGCTATATTAATTGTCAAAATCTATTACGGTGATTGCAAACTTATTTCCTCGGACAGAGCCTACATACAGGCCAGATAGCCTTCGGATTCATCTTTCTTCGGAAAGTGAAAGGTCTGGTAAAAGCCCATGCATTCAATCTATAATTTGGAAATAATTTGTTCTCAAGTGTAGATCGGAAGTGATTGAGTTATCAGCTGGTGGTGAAATTTGAATTTGTAGATTTGTGTTCTTGGTGCCGCGGTGAAAATGTCTTTCAACGGTTTGCGACTCGAATATGCCTTGGAAGGAAGTTTGAATTATGTTGCATGGAAGGACCGCATGGAGGCTGTATTAGATGATAATGGGCTGTTGGAATTCGTGGAGAAAGAGATTCCAAAGCCTACTTCTAATGATGCTGATGTTGTGGAAGCCTGGCGAAAGAAACAAGCAAAGTGTCGAAGGATCCTATTGGAGGGCGTCAAGGATCATATTGTATCCAGCCTGCATGGAAAGGCTTCTCCATATTTAATGTGGAAAGCTTTGACGGATCTATTCCAGAGTAAGAGTGACCAAAGGAAGCTGGCGCTCAAAGATAAGCTCAAGAACATCAAGATGGAGAAGGGCGACAGTATCGCCAAATACCTCACGAAGTTCACTCAGTGCAGAGATGAGCTGGGAAGTGTGGGGGTGACCGTCGAAGATGAGGACATGGTCGACCTGGCTCTCCTTGGTCTTCCGAAGGCTTGGCACTCATATCAAGATAGTGTCAATGGTCGGGAGAAGCTGCCGGGATGGGAGCGCCTTTGGGCGGATCTCATGCAGGAGGAGATAAGGAGGACTACTCGAGATGGATCTTCATCAAAGGGAGCTGATGAAGAAAACTGCGCTTTGGCTGCCAAAGCAAGGAAGGGGAAAGGCAAGGAGAAGGCTTCTCAATGCGGTGCAGATGGTAAAGAGTGCGACATGTCCAAAGTGAAGTGTTTTCACTGTCACGATCATGGACATTACGCCACGAATTTCCCAAAGAAGAAGAAGAACAAGCAGGCTGCTGGATCTGCAGCTGGTGAGGCTCTTGCCTCAAAATTTGAGCTGGACTTCTCATTGATCACATGCATGTTTTCTAGTGCATTGGGATCGGGGTGGTATATTGATAGTGGCGCTTCCTTTCACATGACGGGAGATGCAAATGTTTTCAGTGACTTGGTGGAGAAAGGTCTCCAGATGCATGTTGAGTTGGGCGACGGTGGACAATACAATGCGATCGGCATTGGTACCATAACCTTTCAGAGGGAGTCAGGTAAAATCATTCTTTTACAAGATGTATTGCATGTACCAGGTCTAACAAAGAATCTAATCTCAGTCGCAATGTTAGAGGATAAAGGGTATGAAGTTGTCTTTAGAGAAGGGAAATTTTTCCTTCGGCACAAGGCAACGGGACAAGTGAAGAAGGTTGGGATTCGGGAAAATAATATCTACAAACTTGAAGTAGATGGGATGTCTATGGAGCTTCCTACTGTTGGGAAGCAGAAGGAAGACATGCAACTGAAACTTGAGAGGGAGCAAGTGTTGCATGCAGGCGAGAAAGACATGTAATTGAAGCTTGAGAGGGAGCAAGTTTTGCATGCAGGTGATAGTGAACCTCGAGGTGTGGAGTAGCCACAAGAGGATCATGGAGTGGGAGAAACCACTCATGCAGAGAAATTTCGTGCCAGACGGGCAGAGGGAGTGCATGCAGCTATACCACCAGGTATGAGGTGGGGCGACATGCATGATTAATCCCATGAGGAGATTTCTGGGTAGATTCATGAGATGGTGTGGATCTCATGGATTGAACCTGGCTACAAGGTTCCCATAGCGCAGCAATAGCAAGATCAGTTGGAGTGATGCAAGCAGATCAAAGTGACAGTGTCGGATACTGGAGCACAGATCAGAGTTGACAGCAAGTGCAAGAGTGCATGGTTGCAAGAGTTCAACAGCGTAGTAGTTCCTGATGACATGTGCAGTTGGCCAAGCAGAAGTCGAAGAATTTGATGATAGATGCTAGATGCATCAAGACTGATCGAGTTGTTTGGAGCCTATTCAGTTTCAGAGGAGTTGTAGAGCAGATGCATGGAGTTGCATGGCGCTTGTGAAGGTTGCAGGGCGAATGCATGGAGTTGCATGTCGCATGCATTGACAGTCCTTTCTTGTTGAGAGGGAGTGTTGAAAATGGCAACAAGAAACAGTGAAGGAGGCCTCCTGAAACATCTTTCCTGATCCTAGTTGGAAAGTGATCACCTAAACTAGGTGGGGACCACACATGTGATTTTTGTTGAAAAATCTATTTTTAGACTATGTCTATTTTTAGACTATGTCTATTTTTAGACATATGGAGCATGGTCCGGGGATTGCAGTATGTTATTCTTGGAGTATTGGTCATGTTGGTAAAAATAGATGGACCTCTATTTTTGGACCTATAGGTTGAAGTCTATTTTTAGACTGCCTATCCTAAAAATAGGGAAGTCAAATATTATTTACCCTTAATAATATTTGGACTCTAAACTTCAGTTTATTCTCTTGGAGCACTTCAGTTTGACCCTCAGAGGTGGGGCATGCAACTACCAGAAGAAATTACGCTTTTCCTATGAGTTAGGTGAGCTAATGCATGGTTGACTTCAGTTAGAGCTCAAGTGGCGGAGTTCGGTGGAGTTGATGCGACAGTTAATGGAGGTGGTGTTCTGGTTAACTAGTTGAACTAGTTGTATTTAGTTTAAATGGCTAATACACTAGAGATGAGTTGTGTGAATTAAATATTATTTAATTCACTAATTATTAACTCATTATTCAACTAAAGAACACATCAGTTTAACTCAGTGCATGGACAGTTCAGTGGCGACAAGTAAAAGAGGTAGATGAAAGGGTTGAGTTAGCTATCAGTTGCGACATCAGTTGTGCATGAGATTTGCACCACACTTGGAGGAAATTACCAATGAAAATTGCGCAGTTGGAGCTAGTGAGATTCGAACCTGGATCTCTATTTAGACCAGCCTTGATTGCGCAATAGAGGCAGAGAAGTAGTGGGTGTGTTTTGAACCTGTGACTTGTTCAAAACCAAGCTAGTGTTTGTGTAGCTTTGGGAGATAGTACTGAGTACTTGTGAGGAGTTTGTACTATGTATTTGCTGCATGTTCTCTCCATTTATAATATACTATAGCTGGGGGTTTTCAGCTATAAGCTTTCCCCATACATACTGTGTTAATGTGTGTGATGATTTGATGTGCTATCACTTCTATTCTGTCCGCATGTGACAATTAATTGTAGAAGACATTATGTGTTATGCATGCAATTCGAAATTGATGTGTGATCAGGTTAATCTCCATTGAATAAGTGATTTATTCAGTAAATTTCTACACCCTCTAATCTACATAGACTCTCCACTTTCCATTTTCCTAAGGAAAATAACAAGTGGAGATACCCATTGATTTTCATAAATCAGGTAGAAGGAATTTTCATCTAAGAGCTTTTGAATTTCCTCCTTGACAACTCTTTTCAATTTTGGATTCATTTTACATTGATTTTTCTAAACATGACGAGAGCCTTCCTTCAAGTAAATACAATGAGTGCAGAAAGTAGGATGGATACCCTTGATATCTTTATAGTCCCATGTAAAGGATTATTTATTATTTCTTAGTAATTGCACTAATATCTCTTTTTATAAAAGGAATAAATTAGGATTAATATTTGAGATATTCCTAGGCTCTATCTCTACTGGAACATCATTAGGACTAGGGTTAATAGCTATTTCCTATGTAGCAGGATCATCAAAAGTTCATCACTTGATTTTTCTATCACATAACTCAGAAACTGAGATTTTTATGGTGTAACATGATAAGGGTCATTAATGAAGTTGTTAATGGTATCATCCTCAATCTATTTTAAAAGTAAAAGCTTTTCCTATACTGAGTAGTGGACTTCTATCAACTTCAAATTAAAACTCACACAATAAAGGGTTCTCATATTCCAAAATCAGGTTTTCTAGATGGTAAAGTACGAGGTCCTTGGTGGTATTACCATCAGAGATGGTAATGTACCCATATCTACATCCAATAAAATCACCTTCAATGACCAACCATTTCCTCCATAGAATAAAAAGGTTGTCCCCATAGGCTTGTCTTAGGCTGTAAAACTACAAAATATACTAAATACTGCCAAGAATCCACTGAAATAATAACATCCTCCAATATGTACATAGGTCATATCCTAGACCTACCTTAAAATAGAGCGATTTGGTCTCAAATAGGTAAGTCCAAGTAGTTCAATACTTTCCCTAGTGATTATGATAGTTGTTGCTCCTAAGTCAATCAGGGTATTTGGAAGCACTATTCCTCCAATATGAAAAAATATTGTTGGGAATTGAGCATATTCATATTTAGCAAGTGTGTTATCCCCTAACATCAATTCTGATAATTTTCCAAGTACATGTACAGTAAGGGGATCTCGAGGTTTCCTACCTGGGTTTCTAACTCAAAATTATTTAACTGCCTTAGCATAAATGGGAACATCTCAAATTTATTGAAGTAAAATAATCAAAACATGTAAGTATTTTAACTCCCTTAGGAAATCAGATTTAGGCTAAGGAGTGTTATTTACCTTGAATAAAATTTCACAGTAAGGGGGTGAAAACAAGTCTCATTACTAGCAATTGTTACAATTCTCATTAATAGCAATTGTTACAAGTAGAAATATCTATTATAGCTTCATGGGTGTTATAAAATATTTTAACATTTGTGATATCATTGGCTTTTATAGCTTGTTTCTTTCCTAAAGATCCTCAAACTAAGTTTTATTCTCCTAATGAATTTTATTCTTCATTTTCTATAATAACAAGAGAAAAAGTGGGGACTACTATCCTTCCCGATCATAGCTTAATTTCATTACAATCCATAGGTGAGATGAAATAGGTAGGTAGAATTTCATTTCAACTTTTTTTTTCTCCCTTATTAATGGGACTAGGACTAGGTTGTATAGATAGCTTAGGATGTAATGGAGGTCTACTCATAGGTACTATTGGAGAATTTAGTTGGTATAACCGACGATTCTGATGCAAAGAGGGCTAGTTGGCTCAGAGCACTAGCCCAAGTCATGTTGATAGTCATGTAATGTAATGAAATGATAACACATAAAAATTAAACATCATATTTGGTGAGATCGTTTTACTACCCTAACTGTCTTGAATATATATAGATATACATATAAATATACATACATACATGCATACATACATGCATACATGCATGCATGCATACATACATACATACATACATACATACATACATATACATATATATATATATATATATATATATATATATATATATATATATATATATATATATATATTTGTCAGGGGTTTCATACCATTGTCGATCTACAGATTAGTAGATCCGCTCTATATATTTCCGCTACAATATGTATCTACAGTTCTCACTCAGTATCAACAGTGTTCATGAGTATGTTACAAGAAGTGTCAATGCATGTCAATTCCCAGATTAAACCCCTTCAACAATAGTATGTTTATGGTTTTATTATGTATATGGTATTTGTTTTTTACATCATGAAGATATGGATGTATGGATCATTGTACTCTTTTTTTTTAATCATTTGATGATGATACAAGAAGAATAATTTGCAAGGGTTTTGCCCATAGTGGGTTTTGCCTTGTTCTTAGATCAATCCCAGTGTCTCTATGTGTGCATGTTTTTCTTCCTTTTTTCCTTTACATTTCGCTACTTAGATGATGAGGATGATATTGTTCTTTCTATATAGTTTCTCATGCTTATGGTTAATAATGTAGATATGTATAATGATTTGTGGTGAATTTAACATGTTTATTTGAAGAAATCAAACTATCAAAGAAAATAAAAATGTAACTCTATAAAAAAATAAAAAATCTAATTACAAGAAGAGATATGTTGAAATTTTCAACAAGAAATATTGAAAGTTACAACAAGAATAGGTTTATAGTTTAATTTTCCCTTGATTTAATTAGAAGGAAATTGTAATTCCACATCACATGATGGCTTGTACGAGTTAAAGAAGTCGGGAAAACTTAGTTCAGTTAATTCGAGTTGAGGATAAAACTAGAGGCATATAGAGTGTCTACTTCTTTTTAGGAGCCCTGGTTGAGTTTTGCAGTTGTAATTAATTAACTTAATTAATTTGAGTTAAAATCAGTTTAACTAGTTCTAGTTGATGGAGGAACTAGTGAGTAGTCAAGAGAAATAATTAGATTTAATTCGCATGTGATGATCAATCAGATAACTAATAATTCGCTCATAAATAACTCATGCATTTGAGTCTCAAGGAAGAACAATTGATATTGGAGTTAAAGGGAAGTGTACTATCAATTGTATAATTATCCGGGTTGTATAGAAGGTGTATGAAGTCATAGAAAGAGTCTAAAGGAATTGCACAATTTAATGGACTTAAATTCCTACTAAATAGGGGCCTAATTCCTCATTGAACTGTGCAAGGAAGAAAGAGCTTGGAAGGCTACGAAAGTGGCTAAATATTGGCCAGAGTTAGCCTAGGAAGTAGTGAGAGAGACATAGATAGTGTAGAGAGCTCTCAAGCCTGAGAGAAGCTTACTCAATATACAAAGAGCAAGGATTTTTTAGTTGAGGCTCTCCCAAGATAAATCTTTGGGTTGTGCGATTGAAATTATTTCTCTTTATCGATAATGTATTTGTGGGATTGTAATTGGTTTATGTAATTTGTAGAGTAGATTCAAGTATTTTGTTTTAGTATATTACAAATACTAGTTTGAATCTACATGGATTTCCTACATGGTAATAGAGAACTTTCATGGGAAGAGTTAGAGAGAATTCTTTTTTCATTTTTTTTGAAAGATTTTTTTGGGAGGAAAGTTTGCAAAGTAGATCTGAAACTTTTGGTGCAAAATCAGTCGAATCAGAGTTCAAATGAGGGAGATATAGTCAATTTAAAATCAACTATTTTTTTCTGAAAATTTTGTGACGACGAGTTAGTTACAATGCGGGTTTGAGTTTTCATAGTTCCTAGACTCACATATGTGTTGTTTGTTCTAGGAATAAGGAAGATTTTTTTTTTCTCGCAATATTGGAAGACCATGGCTACGATGTGACATTCAAAATAGGCAAGGTTTCCCTTAGACACATTGCCACAAGACATATGAAATAGACTAGTGCACGAGCCAAGTACATATATTCCCTCGAGGTTGAAGATGCATGCAAATATTTGAGGAGAACGGAATAGGTTAGAGACATGGTGGTTGAGAGGGAGCATGAACTACCTCTCGACATGTAACCTTAAAATGTTGTGGAGGCACCACAATTAGAGAAGTAGAGAGGATACCAAGTGGAGGCATCCACTCAAGAAGAGACCTGAAGTAGGGGGGAATTTCGAGCCAACTGGGCAGAGGGAGCACATGCTGCCATACCTATAGGAGAAAGGTAGGGCAATACGAAGTCATAGTCTCAAGAGTGTAGAAATTTGGGCAGGGTCCTTTGAGATGTCTTGTCTCATGGATCATTACCTTGCTATGAGGGCCCATAGTACATAGTAGCAGGATGGATCAATGGTAATTTATGTAGTCAGATGTCAGAGTGACAGATGCAGAAACTAGTAGCAGTCAGACACTGGGGAGCATAGTGTAAAGTTGGCAGTAGTGCAAATGGCATACTGCAGAGTCACTAGTAGCGTGGAGTTTTTAGTAGACAGTGCATTACCTAGTAGCAGTTTAGGACTCGATTTATAGATGCATCCTACTGATCACATTTGATTCAGTTTAGAAAATTTTCAGTTTCAAAAGTTGCAATAGAAACAACACTAGAGAGAAGTGTTGCATGAAGAACATTCGAAAGGTACCAGATCAGGATAGAGTTAAATTCCTTTCTTTTTTAGAGGGAGTGTTCAAATTTGCAACAATAATGATTGAAAATGGCCACAAGAAGAGGCTTATAATTTAATTTTCCTGTAATTAAATTAGAAGAAAATTTTAATTCCACATCACATGACAACTTGTACGATTTAACTAAGTTAGGAAGACATATTTAGTTTAGTTAATTCTATTTGAGGGTTTAAATAAAGGCATTTAGAGTGTCTCCTACGTTTTACGAGCCCTGGTTGAGTTTATTTTGAGTTTTAATTAATTAACTTAATTTATTTGATTTAAAATCAATTTAACTAGTTCTAAATGATGGAGGAATGAATGAGAGGTCAAGTGAATTAAATTATATTTAATTCACATGTTGTGATCAATCATATAACTGAAAATTCACTCATAAATAACTCATGCATATCAGTTTTGAGGAAGACCCAGTTGAGATTGCAGTTAAAGGGAAGTGTAATATCAATTGTATAATTATATGGGTTGTAAAAATGGTACGTGAAGTCAAAGAAAGATCCTAAAGGAACTGCACAATACAATGGAGGAAAATTCCTATTAAATAGGAGCCTAATTCCTCATTAAACTGGTCGAGGACGTAGGAGCTTGGAAGGCTAGGAAATTTGGTAAGTATTGGCCAAATTTAGCCTAGGAAGTAGTGAGATAGACATAAATAGTGCATAGGGCTATCAAGCCTGAGAGAAGCATTGTATTGTTCTTATATTCTTTGACTTATGCAATATATAGATAGCACATTGTGTTTAGATGAGGCTTTCCTCATATAAATATTTGTGTTGTGTGATTGAAATTTTTTCTCTTTCTTGTTCATGTGATTGTGTGATCGAAATTGGTTTCCGCAATTTCTAGAGTATATTTAAGTAATATTTTTTATGATATTACAAATATAAGTTTGAATCTATGTGGATTTTCTACAAGAAAAATGAGCATTATGCACAACATAAGTAATATAATGAAGTATCACCTCCCATGGAGAATCAAGGTAGACAACCTAAATATATAGGGACAATTGGAGCCTCTAGAGGAATATTGTTGCATAAAAATCTCTAAACTTATAAGTATCCTTTCTACAAAAATTTTGCTACTAGATTATCTCCTACGCCATCCAATTTTGGAGACCAACAAAGCCATAAATGAAGTATATCCATGTTAAATTATCATTTTCAGGAATGTATTTAGAGATGTGACTATGTTAGAAGATGAAGTTGACAAAATCAGTGAGGAGATGATGATATTAATACTTCAAGAGTATAAGAGAGGAGAATGTTGAAACAAAGAAAAAAATTAAATCTAACAATAGTTAAATAAGGTTGATTAAAAAAAGAAAGCTAGTGGTGATTAGTTTTTAAGGATGGAGATTGACATGGGAATCATGGCCCACAAATCCTTGGTGATGGATAGCTAAAGGAAACCAATAAATATCTATAACATATTTCTAAAATAATAATGGTGTATATTTTAGATATTTTGACATGGATATCAATTGGGGCTCCACATTCAAACTCTCAAGGATTTCATTAGACTATGTGAAAGCTACAACATAAAAGAAAAATCCAAATTGTTTGAGTTCTATTTACACGATACAATAGGACCTAACTCACAATATTCAGATTAAGAATTTAAGAAGAACCTTTGGGAAAGAATTGACCACTCCATAATGGATAAGGGAAGAGGACCCTAATGTTTAGACCATCATTGCATCCCATAATATGCTCATGGAAAACTAATAGGTATGATAGAATTGGAAGAAAAGACAATAAGAAGCTATCCTCCACTTTGAGAATATGTTCATATTTCTATAGGAAGAGGTTATATGGATGTGTCAAAGGATATGTCATGTCTTTCCTTATAGATTTCAACTAAGATATGTAGTTTCTTAGGACAAGATTTATACAATTTCTATTCTCAGACAAGATTTATACAATGTCTTATCAAGAACAACACTCTACAAGAGCATATTAGAAACGTTGGGTATACAATGGATTGGACTATATCTCAATAATCCATTCATGTA
Source organism: Pinus albicaulis (assembly GCA_034641835.2). Classification (NCBI taxonomy): domain Eukaryota; kingdom Viridiplantae; phylum Streptophyta; class Pinopsida; order Pinales; family Pinaceae; genus Pinus; species Pinus albicaulis. Next base: position 30,407 of record JAXQQM020074779.1, on the reverse strand, counting down.
AATACTAATAAAATATATTAGCAAAACAATAATATGAAGAATGGAATAAGATAGAAAATACAACATATTTTTTCAACCAAACGAGCTTCCAAGGTACATAAGATGGGATGCCTGCTAGAATTCCAGGGAGTTTAAATAATAATAGCTTGAGGATCCCAAAGACTAGAGAAGCTTCAATTTTCAAGGAATGGAAAAACATATATGTAGGGGGTTAAAAAGGGCCCTTCAATTGTACTCCTAAGAGCTCATCTACATTCTCTACAACCTTCAAAACAATTCATTCCCGAGCTTGTTTATTATGTATATTCATTATTTATATGATATTCCTTGTGTTGAATGAATTCTTAAGTGATTCAATAATACTAATTATTTAATTAACCTTTGGTATGATTATTGCATTGATTTGGAAGGGTTTTTGATAGAAACAAGTTCCCCTCCAACAGTCTATTGATAGTCTACCGTAAAGGTAGAGGCCTTGTTCCCTCAACTACCAGTGTGAACCTCTAGGAATGCTAAAATATAAGTGTTATAAACAATGAGGATAAGAAGTGGCTATGTAGAAATCCCAAGGAGATAAATTTTCCATAATTTTAGAAGAAAATCTACCCTCCTATTAAGGAGCCTACTTCCTCAACACATTATATAAAGGAGAACACGAGGCTAGTTGTAAGAAAATTTTGAGAGGAAAAATAACATTGTTTTAATATTGCAACTTTGCAAATCTTTCATGTTAGTCTTATATAATGTTAATTTTGAATCAATAGAAAGACATTTTTTTCTAAAGCAAATAGTTTTGATTTTTCTCAAATCCCTAGACCCCTTTGGGAGGGTCAAGCCAAAGGAGCTTTGGAGGTTGTATTGTACTTTTCATACCTTGTTTTCATGCATATTTCATATATTTTTCAGGTATTCTTTGTTGTTATAGTGAGCTTAGTGAATGGTGCACTTGGTCATCTCATGTAGGAATTTAGGAACTTGATAAGTTGTTATTGTGATTGATGTATATTATAAATAACTCCCATTCTCAATTTTAAGATTCATTTCATGAATTTTTTGTGGGATTTTTTTGGTATAATTACAAGCTTCCTATAGAATAGATCCAATAGCTTTAGTTTTCCATTATTTCTCATGGTTTTGTAATTTTTATCTGAATAACACCTTGAATAACTATTTTTGACATGATCTATGGGATGAGAGGAGGTTAAGAGAAATACAATCATCTCTACATAATTATATTACAACATTATAAATTTCCTTTTTACTACTTTATGTTTTGATTTCATTTCCATTCCTACAAGTACAGAGTAGAATTTTATTTCATTGCAAGTACAATTCAATTCCATATTTCCAAAGTAGCATATTCTTCATTTCTTGCAAGTTTACTTTGGTGCAAACTTTAAGTGCATGAATTTATGTTAATATTTTATTAATGGTTTTTTTTTGTTGCTAAGTTGTGTGAGTGATAAGATGATAGTATGTTTAACCTTTATCTTGAGAAATCAAGAGCAAGGGACATCTAAGTTGTCGTCAAAATCGTCGGGGGATCGCACCTCGCATAAATCACACCAACCTTTAACAAGTTTAGATTTTGGACCATTAAATTTCAAACCGGTTTCGAACAGATGACCTTAACATCCTATATTTCCTTAGGAGTACAACCCATTACCATCTCTTCTACTTCTATGAACTTTATTAATAAAAAAATAAAAATAAACCTTAAAAACATTTATTAAAATATCTTTAAAACTAATACATATATTAAAATATAATTAAAAGAAACATATTATATAAAGTAAAACAATTGAAAAAAACATAAATATAATATTAAAACATTTATATAAACTTATTTACTTTTAAAAATCATAATATAATTAAGTAAATATATATTTTGGGATAATTCGATGTTGTGTTTTCTTCAGAAAATCATACAATCCATCTTTTCGAGTTTCCCTCAAAATCATACTATCCATAATTCTTTCTTCCATATATTTCAATGCACATGCTCTCATATTAGTCCACCTTCCATCGGATTTTTCCATTTGCTCAGAGTGATGACAATAAGTTTGAATAGAAAATACAACATATTTTATCAACCAAAAGAACTTCCAAGTTACAGAACATGGGATGCCAACTAGAATGCCAAGGATTTTAAAGAAAAATAACTTAAGGATCCTAAAGACTAGAAAATGTACATTTTCCAAAGAATGGACAAACATCTATGTATGGGGCTATAAAGGGCCTTTGAATTGTATGCTTAAGGGCTCATCTATATCCTCCATCACCTTGAAATGAATTAATTCTTGCCTTTTCTTATTATGCATCTTCATTATTGATAAGCTATTTATGTTGTTGAGTGAATTCTTAAGTGATTTAATAATACTAAATATTTAATTGACCTTTGGTATGATTATCATATTGGTTCGGATGGTTTTTTTTTAAGAGCAAAAAGTTCTTCCAACAATATATTGGCAGTCTACCATAAATATATCGGCTTTATGCCTCTACTACCGGTGTGAACCTCCGGGAATGCTCAAATCTAATAATAGTTAAAGATAATGAAGATAAGAAGTGGTTATATAGCAATCTCTCGAGACAAATTTCTCATAATTTTAGATATTTTTAGATGAAAAACAACATACAATTTGAATGAGAATTATTAATTCTATATAAAAATTGAAATTTTGCTCATATCTCTCCAAATAATTTTTTTTTAAATCTTAAAAAAAAATAACTATACAAAACATTTAAATTATATCTATTCAAAAATATTTACATTTAAAAATATTGAATCTTTGAATCCTTATATGCTTATGTCAAATTCATATTTAAAATAGATCTATATTGATTTATTTTTAAAAATCATAATATAAATAAATAAATATATACTCTCTCCTTGTCTCTTCAACTTCTACAACTCCTTCAGTCTCCCTTCATTGCTTCCCTTGTCAACAATCTCCTTCCGCACTTGCTGCCTCCACCTCTTCTACCTAGCTGGGTCTACACCTATGTAGTTATGCCCAACCTATTGCCTTCACCCAAGAAGAGTAGGTGCAGCACTTGGATATTAACTCTTTCACTTACCTTATAATTATTGGTATAACGTATTACCTTATAGGTACCACTATCACCTATCTCGCTTAGGAGCCTTTACCATACGATTCTGAATCCACTGCATTCTAGGAAAGAATAGACCTACATATCCTTGCCTACTCCATATCATCCGTCATATTGTGTTTCCTCACAAAATCATATCATCCGTCATTGTTTCTTCCTTATATTTCAATGCACATGCTATCATATTAGTCCACCTGCCATCGGAATTTACCATTTGTTCATAGTCCTTATATTTCAATGCAAATGCTCTCATAGTCCCACCTGCCCTCAGAATTTACCATTTGTTCATAGTCCTTATATTTCAATGCAAATGCTCTCATATTAGTCCCACCTGCCATCGGAATTTACGATTTGTTCATAAAGTGATCACAATGAGATTGAATATAAAAGCACATTGTTGTGATTTATATCTTATTGCATACTTCCTAAACGCCATTTCGGTAGAATTAACAATACCAACTATTCCAAACGAGTTTCCTTGACAAAATCATACCATCCATATTTATATTAGTACGCTTGTCATTGGAATTTTTCGTTTGTTTACAGAGTGATGATCCTGAGTTTGAATATAAAAGAATTTTTTTGTGATTTATATCTTATTCCATACTTGCGAAACGCCATTACTACCAAAGTGAATGAATTAACATAAGATGTAGTACCAACTGGTCCAAACGAATTACATAGAATAGTAGACAGTTGGAAATTTGAAAAAATTCCAGAACTAACAATGGAGAATAAACTCCCTCTCTAACACAGAGAAAATATTTAAAAATTTGCACTCACAGTGACAGATTTTCCACATAGAAAGAAATTATATTCAGTAAAAAAAAAACTTGTTACAATTCTTCCTCACTGCAGAGGTATTACAAATTGTTACTTGACTGCTTCTAAGCACAGTTCCAAAAACAAAAACTCTTCTCTGTCTCTATATATAAAAAAAAACTACTGTGAATTTCTCATTCACTGTCTCTGTTTTTTTAATCAAAATCAACTCACTGTTTTTTTTATAAATATACACTGCTGTGTGTAATTTTAATTCAGCTCTGTCTTTTTCCAAAAAAAAAAATTCAAAGCACTGTTGTGCATATTACATAAAAATGGGACTGCTCTGTGTGTAAAAAAAAATTTACATTACATCTCTGTTGTATATTTATAAAAAAAATATCTAAAAAAACAATTAATGTCATTTGTTGACAAAATTGCCAAAATTATCACCACTTAAAATAACATTTATGGCATCATAAATATGTCGGCACCCTTTAAAATTTGCATTAATTTCAAATTCGCATGGTGGCATAATTTTCCCGCGGCGGTGGTGGCGGTTTGGTGGCGTGCTGGCAGACCCACCACAAGCTGGTGGTTACGGGTGGTATGGTTCAGCCCGTACACATCAAATGGGTGACCCCCCATAATAAACCACAACCATTGATCGGCTGGTCAACCCAGATCATTGGGTCAATTGTGGGGGGGTACACTTATGTTATCTTCCGCGTTGTTTCAACCCCCGCACTCCGTTGATCACCTGTCAACATGCTGCTGCGATAATCCTCTCCGCCATCAACCTGTTCGACGTGCTCCTGCCTACAACTGATCACCGTGCTGCCCGCTGCCTTGTTCGAGCAGTTGGAAATTAGATTCCAACACTCCCCCTTAATTTCAACTACTGGGTTTTCTTGCATACCCAAACATTTTCTGAAGTGTTCAAAGCTTTTCTACGGAAGTGGCTTTGTGAGGATATCAGCAAATTGATCCTCCGTTATGCAATGATGTAAAACGATCTCGCCATTGTTAACCAATTCACGTATGAAGTGAAATTTGGTGTCAATGTGTTTAGTCGTTTTATGAAAAACATAATTTTTAAACAATGCAATAGCTGAGCTATTGTCACAAAATATCATTGTCCCTTTTACCTGTTCTTGACATAAGCTTCTCAAAATTTTCCGCATCCAAACTGCTTGACAAGTTGCTGCTGTAGCTGCCACATATTCTGCTTCTGGTGTAGATAATGCTACAATGGGATGTTTCTTAGAAGCCCATGAAATGTCTCCTGAACCCATATGAAAAACATAACCGGAAGTGCTCTTCCGATCATCAACACTTCTAGCCCAATCACTATCTGTGTATCCAACTAAATCTGAACATTCTGAAGTAGTATAAAGAATACCAAACCTTTTAGTACCTTTAACATACCTCAAAATTCTTTTTGTTGCTTGCCAATGTGCATCCTTTGGCTTTTCCATGAACCTGGAAATCAAACTAACAGCATGCATTATGTCCGGCCTAGTTGCAGTCAAATACATAAGGCTGCCAACTATGCTCTTGTATAAACTAGGATCAAAATCCTTGCTACTATCCTCTCTACTAAGCTTTAATCCCATCACTATGGGAGTGATTGCTGCTTTGCATTCCTGCATGTTAAATCTTTCAAGTACCTCATTAACATACTTTGCCTGTGAGATGAAAATCCCATTCTCATCTTGTTCTACTTCTATTCAAGAAGTATTTCAACAAACCCATATCAGTCATTTCAAATTCTTCTTTCATGACTGTTTTGAAATGTTCAATAAGGCAATCATCATTACCTGTAAAAATAACATCATCAACATATAAGACTACAATCAAGATTTTACCTTCTTTTTCTTTGATGTAGAGGGTGGGTTCTCCCTCACACTTCTCAAAACCATTTTCCAGTAGATATGAATCTATTCTACTATACCATGCTCTTGGCGCTTGCTTCAGCCCATAAAGAGCTTTCTTCAACTTGCATACTTTGTGCTCTTGGCCTTTCTTTTCATAGCCGAGAGGTTGATCAATGTAAACCTCTTCCATTAACACTCCATTCAGAAATGCTGACTTCATGTCCATTTGGTAAAATTTCCATTTGTTTTGTGCTGCTAAGGACAACACTGCTCTCACGGTTTCCATTCTTGCAACCGGTGCGAAAGTTTCCTCATAATATATGCCATGCTTCTGCTTATAACCTTTGACGACAAGCCTTGCCTTGTGTCTCTCTATCTTGCCTTCAGCATTACTCTTGGTCTTGTAGACCCATTTAACACCAATGACATCCTTACCTTTTGGGAGTTCTACCAAATCCCAAGTCTTGTTTCTCTCTATGGCATTTATTTCCTCATCCATAGCTTCTATCCATTTTTCATCCTTGATAGCTTCTTCGAAATGAACAGGATCATCAACATGACAATATAAAGCAAACAAATAATTGATACCTTCATTAGCTATATCTTGTTCATAAATATCTTTCAAACTTCTGAATTTCTTAACTCTTTCAGTAGATGTACAAATGCTTGAAGAAGCACTTGAATTTCCTCCTTGTGGTGTGCTTGGAGAAGCACTTTCATTTCTCCTCAAGGGTGTGCTATCCTGCTCTTGTGTTGGTGCTGTTGTTTGGGGATGTATTTCAGCAAACTCATTTTCATTTTCATCATGAGATAAATGGTGTTTAACATTCACTGTCTTCTCTATGCTTCCATGCCAAGCTTCCTCTTCAATGAACTGAACGTCCCTGCTCACAATGAACTTCTTGGTGGATGGGTTATATAACTTGTATGCCTTGGATTCCTCACTGTATCCAATGAAAATACATTTCTCCCCCTTGCTGTCCAACTTCCTCCTTAGCTGATCCGGAATGTGTGCAAAAGCCACACATCCAAAAACCTTCATGTGTGTGACACTTTGCTTTGTGCCACTCCATGCCTCTTCTGGCACTTTGTTCATAACTGCTTTTGTAGGACACATGTTCAATATGTACGCTGCACAATGTACAGCTTCAGCCCAATAATCATTAGGCAAATGCTTTGCCTTAAGCATACTCCTCGCCATGTCCATTATGGTTCGGTTCTTCCTTTCGGCTACTCCATTTTGCTGGGGAGTATATCTAGTTGTAAACTACTTTTGAATACCATTTTCTCTACAAAACCGTAGAAAATCTTTAGAGATATACTCACCTCCTCTATCAGTCCTTAAGACTTTGATATGCAGCCCACTCTGGTTCTCAACAAGTGCTTTGAAATTGCAAAATTTTTCAAACACTTCACTTTTGTTTTTCAAAAAGTAAACCCAAGTTTTTCTTGTAAAATCATCTATAAATGTTAACACATAGTGGCTGCTAGCAAGTGATGGAGTTTGCATCGGTCCACATACATCTGAGTGGACAATCTCTAAGGGTGCTTTTTCCCTTATGCTTTTCCCGGAAGGAAAGCTTTCTCTGTGTTGTTTCCCAAGAATGCAACCTTCACAAAGGCTGTCCGGTTTCTCTATCAATGGTAAACCACTTACCATTCCTTTTCTGTTCAATAGATTAAGACCTCCAAAGTTGAGATGTCCAAATCTCAAGTGCCATAACCAATTATCATCCTTTGGTTCGCTTTGGTAAGTCTCCTGTGCAACTGCTGCTTTCTCTTCACCATTCTTCAAGTCTGCTCTCATTCTGAGAGGGAACATCCTGTTCCTTGTCATCTTTACTTCAGCAATACACTGATTGCTGGGTGGTTTGTCCATAATGGTACAAACATCATCCTCAAAGAAAACATTATACCCCTTATGGACAAGCTGTCCAATACTTAAGAGATTACACTTCATTCCTGGAACATAATAAACATCTGCTATGGATTTCTTTGCACCTAATCTTGTTAAAACAGTCACATCTCCTTTTCCCATAACAGAAACTTTGCTATCAGTTCCTAGTGTGACTTGTGACTGCACACTTTCATCTAACATAGAAAACATTGATATATTTCCTGTCATATGGTTACTGCAACCGGAGTCTAGAAACCATAAATCCTCATTCCTTTCTTCAGCCATATTACAAGCTAAAAACAAATTGTTTTGGCTGCTATTTTCTCTTGTGAAATTTGCACTAGTTCCACTTCTCATATCTTGTTTCTTCTTTCTACATTCATTAGCATAATGACCATATTTCTTACAATTGTAACATTGAACATTGGATTTATCATACCTTTGTCCTTGATCATTCTGCTGGCTGCTGCCTTGGCCTTGATGCTGATTGCTGCCCCTTCCTTGAGCATTTGCTGGACTGTTCCTTCCACCTCTGTTTTGGCTTCTGCCTCTTCCTCTTCCTTTGCCTTGCCCTCTTCCTCTTCCGAAAGACATCTGGGTCTTAAAAGCATGCTCAAGAGATGAGTTTTCACTCCTACTCAATCTCTGTTCATGGGTCATCAGTGATGCATGTAGCTCATCCACTGAAAACTTTGTGAGATCCTTAGTCTCCTCTATTGTGGTGACAATCACATCAAATCTTGAGGGTAAACTTCTCAAGAGTTTTTCAACAATCCTCTTGTCCTCAAGGGTCTCTCCATGTGATCTGATTTGTGTGACCATTCCAATCACATGAGTGAAGAATGAGTCAATAGTGTCTGACTCTTTCATACAGAGAGTCTCAAAGTCTCTCCTCAGCAACTGAAGTTTTGCTGTCTTCACTTTCTCCATGCCCTGATAAGCTGTCTTGAGAGTTTCCCATGCTTCTTGGGATTTCTTAGCTGCTGCTATCCTTGGAAACACACTCTCATGCACTGCTTGATACAAGAAGAAAAGAGCCTTGGCATCTTTCTTCTTATTGTTCTTCAGTGACTCCCTTTTTGCCTGAGTTAAAAGAAGAAACTCTACTTCATTTGCTGGCTCTTCAAAGCCATCCTCAACTAATTCCCATAACTCTTGTGAGGTAAATAAATCTTTCATAGTTATTGACCAGTAGTCATAATTTTTTCCATTGAATTGTGGGAGATGGATATTTCCCAAACTCATACCTGTGCTGGCTCTAGCCATTCTGCACTCTTTAACTATGCTTCAAAAAACACTTGACTGTGTCTTTTAAGTTAACTGTTCTGCAACAGTAACACAAAAATATATAGAGAAATACCTTCGAATTCTTCTTGTCTGAACCTTCACACTGCTGGAGAGGCTTCGGTAATAACGAACTCCTTTCCTTCAGCTTATTTGACCTTCAAATAACCTGGACTGCTCTAATACCAAGTTGGAAATTTGAAAAAATTCCATAACTAACAATGGAGAATAAACTCCCTCTCTAACACAAAGAAAATATTTAAAAATTTGCACTCACAGTGACAGATATTCCACATAAAAAAAAATTCTATTCAGTAAAAAAAAAAATTGTTACAATTCTTCCTCACTGCAGAGGAATTACAAATTGTTACTGGACTGCTTCTAAGCACAGTTCCAAAAACAAAAAATCTTCTCTGTCTCTGTATATAAAAAAAAACTGCTGTGAATTTCTCATTCGTTGTCTCTGTTTTTTTAATCAAAATCAACTCACTGTTTTTTTTTAAAATATACACTGCTGTGTGTAATTTTAATTCAACTCTGTCTTTTTCCGAAAAAAAAACATTCAAAGCACTGTTGTGCGTATTACATAAAAATGGGACTGCTCTGTGTGTAAAAAAAAATTTACATTACATCTTTGTTGTATATTTATAAACAAAATATCTAAAAAACAATTAATGTCATTTGTTGACAAAATTGCCAAAATTATCACCGCTTAAAATAACATTTATGGCATCATAAATATGTCGGCACCGTTTAAAATTTGCATTAATTTCAAATTCGCATCGTGGCATAATTTTCCCGCGGCGGTGGTGGCGGTTTGGTGGCGTGCTGGCGGACCCACCACAAGCTGGTGGTTACGGGGGGTATGGTTCAGCCCGTACACATCAAATGGGTGACCCCCCGTAATAAACCACAATCGTTGATCGGCTGGTCAACCCAGATCATTGGGTCAACTGCGGGGGGGTACACTCCTGTTATATTCCACGTTGTTTCAACCCCCGCACTCCGTTGATCACCTGTCAACATGCTGCCGCGATAATCCTCTCTGCCATCAACCTGTTCGACGTGCTCCCGCCTGCAACTGATCACCGTGCTGCCCGCTGCCTTGTTCGAGCAGTTGGAAATTAGTTTCCAACATAGACTTGAATCCTACCAACGAGAAAATCAGCTACGGTCTTAATCGCCTTGAATGTGAGTAAATGAGAGAGGTGGCATTCTGTACAGAAGACACGCATCGATGTAATATGTATTCACTTGAACGATTAAGTGCCAACCATGGAAGTCACATTTTTTTTTGTTTTGTGTGCCTACTCGAATCTTTCTTTTGAATTGACCAGTGGAATCTGCCATATGTGTTGGATAGATTACACAACACTGGGAATGTTGTTTACGGTATATTTGGAATTTTTAAGTAATCGGTTTAGAGATACTGTTGAGATGAGGCTGTAATTTCGAATTTATTTTGATTGTAATGTGGAAATTTCATAAGGTCATTGTCTGTTGTTGAAGGAATTATTACATTTTTATGGAATTAGTAATTAGGATTTTGAGAGTAGAAATTAAGGGTAGATGTGGTGATTTTTTCAACTTCTCTTTTGAGGAATCTAACCTAGATCCATGCTCTCATAGCATAAAGAAGTTTGTTGTTACACCAAAACAAATAGATATTAGTAAATTTTTTAAACATGCAACTAGGATTTCCAAAGCGAAAATTACTAACTCCAAAAAAATGTAGTAATTCCTTCAACAAAAAATTATATAAATTTATAAATAAAATTTTGTTCTCATCTGATATGCCATTTTTTTACAATAATTAGAAAATAGATTAATTATTTTTTAAGAAAGTAAGATAATTCACTAATCTATTTTTATAACATTAAATATTTTCTTTTATAAGAAAATTATAGTATTTTGAAAATAAGTTAATCACCTATTTTTATGATATTAAATATTTGTTTTTATAAAAAAATTTACAACACTTGAAAATAAATTAATTATCCTTTAATAAATTAATTATCTTTTAATAAAGTAAAATAATTATAATTTATTTTTATAACATTGAAAATTTACTTTTATAAAATATATATTTATAATATCTAATTAAAAGAATACCAATACACCAATTAATATTCATATTTCTTTTTGGTATAAAAATTTCTCATCTCCACCAAAATTTGGAGATATATGCTATAACTAATCACATTTAAGATTCAGTCCAATTCTAAAATACCTAAATGAATATCCTTTATAAGTGAATTTTCATACATTTCTGATTGATAGTACCTCCACTTCTACCTCCTAGTTAGCCTAATTGGACTTGGTATGGTCTATTTTCTCACTGTTGATGCTTTCACTAGTAGATGTAAGATTGGTGCCTTCATTTGGTAAAATTTTATTATGAGTCATATATTTTATAAATATCTCACATTCTCAATTTTAAGCTTCATTTCATCAAATTGTTTTGTGACTTTTTTTTAGTATAATTGTAGAGATTCCTATAGAATAGATCCAATAAATTCAGTGTTCCAACCTTTCTCATGGTTTTGTAATTTTTATCTGAATAGCATCTTTAATAATCATTTTTGACATAATCTAGTGGATGAAAGGAGGTTGAGAGAAAGACAAAATTATCTCTATTGAATTAGATTACAGCATTATAGATTTCCTTTTTACTACTTTATGTTTTGATTTAATTTACATTCCTACAAGATCATGGTAGAATTTTATTTCATCGCAAGGAGAATTCAATTCATTTCTTTGTAAAGTAGTATATTCTTCATTTCTTGCAACTCTACATTGGTGCAAATTTGAAGTGCATTAAATTATGTTAATATTTTATTAATGATTTTTTTTTTTGGCTAAGTTGTGTGAGTGATGAGATAATATTATGCTTAACTTTTGGCTTGAGAAAGCATGACCCAGGGGCATCTAAGTCTTCGTCAAAATCACTCGGGGATCAGAGACAGTCTAAGCCACACCAACCTTTAACATGGTTGGATTTTGGCCCACTTAATTTCAAACCGGTTTCTAATAAGTAACCTTCACATCATAGAGTGCCTTAGGACTACAACCCATTACCATCTATTCTACTCTCTATGAATTTTATTAATAAAAATTTAAAATAAAATTTTAAAAACATTTATTGAAATATCTTTAAAACTAATAAGTATATTAAAATATAATATACAATAAAAGAAGACACAAAAATATGAATATAATTTTAAAACATTTATAAGAGTCTAGATGCTCATTCTACAACCTAGTATGATGTGTAAGATGTGTAAAGGTGTTCTTCGTCATCAAAGTTTAAATTTTGCTCATATTCTCTAGTTTTTTTTTTTTAATCTTAAAAAAAACTATAAAAAACATTTAAATAATGCCTACTCATTAAAAAATTACAAATAAAAATATTAAATCCCTCTATAATCATATTAAAACTAGTTTACTTTTACTTTTAAAAATTGAATAAATATATACTCTCTAATAAATAGATGTTGTGTTTTCCTCAAAAAAATCATACCATCCATCATTGTTTCGTCCTTATATTTCAATGCACATGCTCTGTCGGCCTTCCGTCGGAATTTACCATTTGTCTATAGTCCTTATATTTCAATGCAAATGCTCTCATATTAGTCCACCTACCATCGGAATTTACCATTTGTTCAAAGAGTGATTACAATGAGATTGAATATAAAAGCACATTGTTGTGATTTATATCTTCTTGCAAAATTTCCTAAACGCCATTTCTACCAAAGTGAATTAACAAAACCAACTAGTCCAAACGAGTTTATTTTACAAAATCATACCATCCATGTTTCTTCCTTATTTTTCAAGGCACATGCTTTCATATTAGTCCAAATAAACTTTTAATATGCAAACTATATTATTAATTAAATAGATTACACACATTTATACATGAATTAGTCTCAAGATAGGATATCTATCTTGGACGTACAATAAGTTGGTTGAGGGAATATCTCAACCTCACACCAAATAAGGAAACTAGATTTAGCTAACCTAGGAAGAGAAAATGTGACTATCTGTTGAGCCAACTCAGATACAGTAATTACATGACTTTCAACAATGTCTCTGAATTTATCCATTTGTCCATATACCATCACATCTGAAGTTGTGGTCAAACATTAAGAAAATGAAATGTCGACGTCCATATAAAGGAGCAACCATCCACCAGAATGCATGGGTACTAGCCACTGCAACTGCTGGTCTCGTAGGATGTCCTACACATACATGGTTCTGTCAACCATTATCACTGCATACATGTACCTGTATCTACACATCCCCCTCCAACGTGGGTTTTATTGGATGACCCAGAATCTGTGCTCTTCCGTCACCTGGGGTTTTTTATCCGATGACCCGTAACCATGAATGCACTTCCTTCAAAGGCAAACACTCATGCAACTATTTCCGCTTGCTTCACTACTATACGTGGTGTCTAGCTGACCACAAACTGACACTACAAAATGGTTTCTGGATGACCATGAACCTGTAGTTACAAAGTGGTTTTGAGATTACCACGAACTTTTACGGGGATACACATGCCTTTACAAGGCTTACATACTCCAACTCTTGGAGTTATCAGGTACATACAATGACCACTCCAAAACCATATTAGACTTGCTTACCATTCAACTCTGTGACTCATTATACAACATGCTATTGAGCCTATTCCAAAAAAAACCACACAAAACAAACTTTCACTTTCGTTTTCCATCCTCCTTTAAATGTTGCCGCTGCTCCATTACATCATATTTTGAAATGTTCACATCTTGGGCATCTTTTTCTTTATCAATTAAAAACTTGGAACTCCATCCTTAACCTGTCATTTGTTAGAGTAGTCAATTCTAACAAAATTAGCTTCATATTGAGGTGACTAATCTCAATATGTATATTAATTTTAGTTCCAAAATACTTCCATCATGACATATTTGTTTTATGCAAAATACACACAATCATGCTTTCAACTAGCTACAAATACACATTAATTTTGCATATCACATATTAATGCCCAAAAACACACTGATGCGCCTCATTTCCAATGTCTCCCACACATACTGCCGTCTTTTTCCTAGTACCCGATCCTTGGATATGAATCCAACATCACCTTCATAATGGCAGCCATCCTTTACTGTTACCTTTATCTTTGATGTAGAAATCCCCATTGAAACCCTCGCTGCCCACAAAAACTGCTCCCACGCCTCCCGGGCCTTGAGATTCCCGGTGGAAGTGAAGACCCCTAGATTCGTCTTCCGTGGAGACTCGATCCAGAGCCGACGACGATGAGGTAGAGACGTGGATTTCATGCCCGCGGCGCACGAGCTCGCGGTACAAGGTTCTTGCGTGGCGCTCGAGACCCCCGGCCGAATCCTTCGTTGGCCATTTCTTGATGAACAGCGCGGTCCTGAGCCACTGCCGAGCAGCTCGTCGCGGGTTCAAATCTTGGAAACTGAGGTCGTTCCAGCGTGTTTCAAGATCCAGCAGGTCTCCGCTCCAGGGGATTCGATCGCGCGATGACTCTGTTTCCGCTATCGTTATGGATGTGGGCGGGCAGTACAGCGGAGTGTTGGAAGACCAGAAAAGCCACAGAGTGTAGCGAAGGATCGAGACGAGCAGCAGCATCGTCCAAACCAAATGCCGATTGCAGAATGTATTACTTCTTAGATGTGAAACTGTCCATTCATTCAGTTCTACAGTCTACCGAACGAGATAGGAAGACAGGGTTGTCTCAACCTGCTAATTTCCTCAGAGACGCAAAGGCACTTCCCCGAATTCGAAATTCAAAAACTCTGTGAAAGTCAAACCAGTGTCTCCTCCACTCACATACCTAAGCCAAACCAATCGACAAAAACAAATGAAATATATACTCCTGTTTCCCTCAGCCCAGGAGGGCCGAGGTTTACCTTTAGCTCTGATACCAAAATAAACTTTTAATATGCAAACTATATTATTAATTAAATAGATTACACACATTTATACATGAATTAGTCTTAAGATAGGATATCTATCTTGGACGTACAATAAGTTGGTTGAGGGAATATCTCAACCTCACACCAAATAAGGAAACTAGATTTAGCTAACCTAGGAAATAGGAACAGACTCTATTCATAGAGAGTCACAACTGGACAAGTAGTAATTACACATTCTAACAAGTCCGCTTGCCTTTGGAATTTGTCGTTTGTTCACAGAGTGATGATACTGATTTTGAATATAAAAGAAAAATATTGTGATTTATATCTTATTCCATACTTGCGAAACGCCATTACTACCAAAGTGAATGAATTAACATAACATGTAGTACCAACTGGTCCAAATGAATAAGATGGACTAGTAGACTCGAATCCTCCCAAGGAGAAAATCAGCTACGGTCTGAATCGCCTTGAATCTGAATCTGAGTAAATTCGAGAGATGGCATCGTCTAAAGAAGACACGCATTGATGTAATATGTATTCACTTGAACGATTAAGTGCCAGCCATGGAAACATCGTCAGCCGTTCATCCTTTTTTGTTTTCTGTGCCTGCTCGAATTTTTCTTTTGAATTGACTTGTGGAAACCCCCATATCTGTTGGATCGGTTAGACAACAATGAGAATGTTGTTTACCGTACATATGATATTTTTAACTAATCAGTTCAGAGATATTGTTGAGATGAGGCTGGAATTTCGAATTTATTTTGACGGTTATGTGGAGATTTCATAAGGTTATTGAGGATTTATATAAATTTATGAGGCTCAAATTTTGCTGTCGTGTAAATTTTTTATAATAATTGGAAAGTAGGTTAATGATCTTTTACGAAAGTGAGAGAATTCACTACTCTACTTTTATAACATCAAAAATTAATAACAATACTCCAATTATTATTCATATTTTTATTCGCGTATATAAGAATCTCATCTCTACTTAATCCACAAATGTTTGGTGTCGAGAAATAGATATTATAACTAATCAGATTTAAGATTCAGTTCACTTATAAAATATTTAAATCAATATATTTTATAATTGAATTTTTATATATTTTTCTGTTGGGAAAATTAGAAAGATGAAAAAATATTTTAAAGTTTAGAAATTTTAAAGATGAAAAATTATTTTAAAGTTTAGAAATTTTGGTGAAATTTGCTGGTTCTTAGTATACAAACTATAAAATTATAAAATGTTTACTAATAATTTAGATTTTTAATAATTTCATATAATCTCTATAAAAATTTGACAAATTTTAATGTAAGATCATTTTATACACCCTATCTTATTCTTCTTATAGAAGTGGGTGTTTCCCCTATGGAGAGCCTAGCTATGAATAGACTTCTATTGTACAAGCACAAGCTCAATAGCAATAGCATAGGAGACCATAAACTTCCTAAACTAGCTTTAAATTCTAGCCAAAACCACATAAGTCTTATACAAGGTTGGTATAAAGACACCAGGACCTGGTTAAACCATTGAGAGATCGAGGACAATGTTGCATTGAAAAACATTAATAACATTAACAAAATTGTTACTTCTAAGTTCAAAGAAAAAATGTGGTGTGAGAAAGGTCTAGCAGCTAAAAGAAAATTAAGATATTATAAGGAATTCATCAACCCCACCCTAGAAGATCAAAAGTATCTCTCTATTTTAACTAGCTCAAAGAAGAAAATTAATATAGCTAAGATTAGAACAAACACTCATGAGCTCCATAGTGAAATAGGCCGTTGGACAATTCCTAAAACACCATGGATGGAAAGGGTCTGCCATCTCTATGAGAATATGAACATCAAGATGAAAATCACTTCCTCTTAGATGAAAATTACTTCCTCTTAGAGTGCCCCACGTACAACCACATTAGAGCTCAATTTCATAATCTTTGTTGAAAAACTGACCTTCATAGCCTTTTAAGATGTCAAAATTATAGTGAACTTGGGAGGCTTCTCTCCAAGCTTTTTGAGCATAAGAATAAAATCTTAAATCAAACTAAATAACTCTTTTTTTAGGTCCAATATACCAAAGATTGGTCTCACTGGACGTTAACCATCATCATCATCATCATCATCATCATAAGAAAAAATACAAATTAACTAATATTTAAATCAAAATAAATAAAAATTAAATCACATGTGAATATTAACCCTTAAAATTTTCCTTAATAATATCTCTACTTCTACCTCGTAATTAACCTAATTAGACTTGAAAATAGTCTTTTTTCACCATTAATACTTTTAAAGTCCATATAAAATTTGTGCAAAATCCTATTTCATTATTTTAACAAATTCTGGAAATAACAGATTGATAAGATATACATTATAATATTTCTTTAAAATTTGAGAAAGTGTTAAAATCCTTCCCATTGTCTAACTTTGCATATGTCTAAATCATTCATTATAATTTAAACTACATATTAAAATTTCAGGCAAATCGGTTATTAGAATTTATTAAAATTTAAATCAAATCAGTTATTAGAATTTATGACTAAAAACAGTCAAATACGTTTAAAAATGAAAAACAGATTGGCATCTCATTCCAGCGGTAAATTCCCAGTCAGAAGGTGATTTGTCAGTTAAATACTATTAATTTTTTTGTAATCTTATTATTAAAAAAATTGATAGGAAAATTATGAAAACAGTCAAATTTATTTGATGAATAGATTTGTTTTGAAATTCTATAGATAGATTTATTATTATTTCAATAATTTATATAAGTTTTTTCTTGCCATTAATTGTATAGCAAAACATATTTATAAATTTTTCGAACCATTAATAACCTGGTACTATATACTTATTAATACTTATTGCTAGATAATGTAACTGCTTCAATCCTAAAATAAATATATACTATACCAAAATAAACTTGTAAATATTGATTGCATACACACTCAATAATACAGGATGGAAGACCACGGCAATTACTTTCTTGATGTTTCTTTTTCCTCGATCTGGTCATGGCTTCATTACACTTCACTCGCACGTCGTCTTCCAAACGTGAATGAACTATGCTGCACATGATACCATAAAAGCATATTGGCTCAATATTTCAAACTGACATGCCATTCTTAGTACTCCTCATAGTCTGGATTCAAAATGACATGTCATTCTTAGTACTCCTCATAGTCTGGACTCTGCACCATCTGGAAGAAAGGATTTTGGATTTTTTCGATGTGGTCATGGTTTCATCTGACCATAAAAATACTTCTCATAGTCAGTACAATCTGGAAGCAAGATTTTCTTCGATCTGGTCATGGTGACATCTCAGACCATGACATTCAAGATCCTTCTGTACTTTAGTAGAACGTCACCTTTCGAAGATCCATGAATTATGGGGGCACATCATATCATTTCAAGATTTCATAAAAGCTCGTAACTTATGGTAAAGCTAGTAAAGCTAATGTGAATATGGCACCAATAATAAATGAGTAATTACCAATTGTCTTAGGTGTTAATACATTGTCATAGTAGATAAAATAAATCTTAGAAGTTATTTCAAATATACCTCCGAAACCTAAAATAAGATTAGGCTAAATAATTATAACTTACAGAAAAAATAAGGAAACAACTATTTTTATATTTTATATTTAAAATGGTAATGTGTAGGATTTATTAAATCTATAAATGAGTTTATTTAGATATTTTTAACTTCTATTAAAATGATGTATAAAAGAGAGTTTTTCATTTAAGTATGGTTTAATTAAAGGTGAATTAAAGTAAGCTTTTAAATTGGGAAAAATCTATATGAATAATTATATGGCATAATACTTAGTAAAGTTTTGCAAATGGGGTAGCAAGTTAAATGAGCTTGATTGTGGGGAAAAATGTATAGTTATGAGAAGTTTTGTTTGTAAGACAAAGGACCAAAGTCATTCTCCTTGATTGGTGTATGAGACTCTTTTGTTTGTGTAACAAGGGACATGTCCCATAACAACAATTGAACTACTAAATTCAAAAGATATATAGAGATTCTACAAATACATACTGTTAACCATTAAATCCTATCAAGCTTTCACCATATATTTTTCGAATTAAAATAATCCATATTAAATTTAAATGTATCATGATCTTCATCAATCTATTAATATGTAAATCTTATCTCAATATTTTATAATTAAAAAAAATTACTTAAAAACATAATATTTATCCTTACATCATAAATTTGAAATTAAAAATAATTTACATTATTATTTTTTAATCCCAATAAAGAAGAAATTATAAAACTAAATACATTTATTAAAATAAAATTAACATACAAAAATTAATATAATATAAAATAAAGGAAAACATATATATATATATATATATATATCTTGAAAAGATTATATTTTCATCATATTTAATATATCACTTCTAAACAAAGAATTGAACCAATGACTTTACATGAAAAAATGCTTTAACAAAATGCCAAATTACCATATATCCAAAACCTAATTAAAAAAAAATCATACTGAAATGATTTTAGAATAATTCAATATTCAATTTTTATCATAAAATCATACCATCCATTAGGGTTTACTCCTTGTTTTTCAAGGCACATGTTCTTACTTTAGTCCACTTGCTATCGGATTTTGCCGTTTGTTGAGAGTGATGACAAAGATATCATCCATCATTGTTTCTTCCCTATTTTCCAGGCACGTGCTTTCATATTGGTCCACTTGCCATCAGATTTTTCCATTTGTTCACGGAGTGATGACAATGAGATTGAATATGAAAGCACGCTATTGTGATTTATTTTATTCCATGCTTAGCCAACCCCAGTTCTACCAAAGTGAATTATCATAAGATATAGTACCAATTAGGCTAAATGCGTTTTCCAAAAAAAAAAATTACCATCCATTCTTATTTCTTCCCTAATTTTCAAAGCGTCCAGGTGCCATTGGATTTTACCATTTGTTGACAGTGGTGATAATGAGTTTGAATATAGAAGCACAATTTGGGATTTATATCATATCGCAGACTTCCCAAACACAATTTCTACCAACGTGAATGAACATAAGGTATAGTGTCAAGTGGTCCAAATGAGAATAGATGGATTGTAGACTTGAATCCTGCCCAGGAAACAATCAGCGATGGCTTTAATTACCCTGAATCTTAGTAAATGGGAGAAATGGCATCCTGTAAAGAAAACACTCATTGATGTAATATGCACTCATTTAAACGATTTAGTGTTGACCATGGAAGCATGGTCAGCCCGTTTATCGTTGTTTTGTGTGATTGCTAAAATTTAACAATAAGTATATACAATTTTGTGCATTTATTGTTGATTTTCAGGCTGGTTATTTTGACTTAGTTGGAATGGTTATAGATATTTCTGACACTAAGTCTAATTAATGCTGTTGTTCAATATCATATTTATAAGCTGGTTACTTTGAGTCTATTGAAATAGGTCATATATTTTTTTTGAGAATTAAGATTTATATTAGTTTAAATTTAAAAATAAAATATATTTATGGACAACATTAATATAACTTTATTAATGTTGTTGAGCAATATATATCCACAATTAATATATATATATATATATATATATATATATATATATTTGTTTAAATTTAAAAATGAACATATATTTATTAACAACATTAATATAACTTTATTAATGTTGTTGAACAATATAAACTCACGATTAAAATAAAAATTTATATTCATTTAAATCTAAAAATAAACATATATTTATCAACAACATTAGGGGAGAGGCGTCAGTCGCTGAACACCTCAGCGCTGACTGGACCCCGGCCACGTCAACTGATGCGGTGGCATGTACGACAGGTGCTCCATGGCATGCCGGTCACGTGCCGGTCACGTGCAGCCAGTCACGCGGTCTTGGAACCGGTCCAGCCGGTCTACTCCCGCCATTTTCTGGAGCCTGGTCGACAAAACGCTCATTTTCGGTTCGGGTCTGGTTGCTGTCTGTTCGGCTCTCCGTTTGTTGCGATGGTTGGCTCCAATGCTCGACGCCTACGCCGCCACTGTCCGCGCGCTCCCTCCTTGGCGATGGCGCCGCTGCTCTCCTGGGTAGAGCTCCCCTGGTCCTGGTTCGGCTGCAGCAGCATTGCAATCGTGGGTGGTGGAAAATCGTTGCCTGTTCTTATGAGTTCTGCTGGTGGTTTAGCCTCGGCGGTTTGGTTGTTTTTCTTCGGCGCTGTGTGGTTATGGGTCCGCTGTTTGGTATTTATGCTTGGCGAGGGAGTTGGTTTACCTTTGCCCTGTAGTTGGTTTATTCGGCTCTGTAGTTGTGCGTTTTTCAGCTCTTGCTTTCAGGTGCGTAAGGGGGTTTTTTTTTTGAAGTGTTTTGCATTTTTGTTTAATTTTGGTGCTTGATTGTGTTTTTGTTTTTTTGCAGATCAGTGGAGAAGGAAAAGACAATGCAATGCAGGATTCTGTGGAATGAAAGAGGAAGCTTGGAGGGATAGGAGTTTTAAGGTAGGACTCTGTCCTACTAGTAATATCTCTGTGTTTGTAAACACATTTCACCTTGAGGAGATGTTCTCTTTTGAGTGGTTTTACAGTGTTTGATTGGAATGTAGGGTTTTGGGTTTTACAGTGTTTGATTGGAATGTAGGGTTTTGGGTGTGGGACTCAGTTTCCTTCAATTTTGCAATCTAAATAGTTTCAGGACAAAGTTAATCTTGGGCTTCTCTCTGTTTTTGGGCTTATCTCTGTTTTTGGGCTTATCGGTACCACAGTACTTCAATGAATTTACAGTTTCTTCTGGTCATGGTCCAGTCCACACTCATGGCCGATGGGTAGGGTTCTTACAGCTTTTTTCAGGGCCTAAATTGAATTTTTTTGGCTAGCGGTTTGTTGTGGCAACATTCTCTTCTTAAACTTTTTTGAATGGTTTTTTTCATTGTTCAATGACATTATCAATGTGATTTTCTCGTCGCCACCTTTAGTTTCTGGCATGGTAGCATTTTTTTTGGACAACACTCTACATATGGGGGAGACTTCAACAAGGAAAGACAGAGGCTATCATTGGTGGGATAAGTTCCGCTCATTCAAAACTGATCCTAGAAGTGAAGAGTTTTATGCTCTCCCTTTTAACCTGACCAAGTTTTTCCCATCTGTTTGAGGACAAAACTCTATTTTAGAGGTGGGGTCTCTTTTTTATCAATAGCCTTGGTGCATTTGGAGAATAATTATGTATTCATTGGGTTAGAGTGTCTTCAATTCAGAAAGAGACAACTTCACAGTGTTAAATCTAAGGGAACTGCTTGCACGAATTATTCTATCACTTTGATAGGGAACTGCTTGCACGAATTATCTCAAATGGATACCTTTGTGCACTGGAAGCCTAGAGGAGATGTTCTCTTTTGAGTGGTTTTACACAGTTTGATTGGAATGTAGGGTTTTGGGTTTTACAGTGTTTGATTGGAATGTAGGGTTTTGGGTTTTGGGTTTTGGGTTCTCTTTAGTGTTTGATTGGATTTCAGATTATGATGTTAATGTTGACAATGCTCTAAATATATTATTGAATTTCATGTTTATGTTATTTGTATTAGACATTCAACTTTTAATTTCAATGTCAATTAAAAGGGATATTAATAGATCCTCTCTTGCTGGTAATTTGACCGAGCTTCATGCTTATTACAGATAATGCTATGTTTTATCCCTTAGAAGCCTCTCCCCTACTGATTAGGTTGGAAGGAGTGTTTTAGGATTTTAGAGTGTTTTTACAGGAGTTGTCATATTATTATTTTATTTTCTCAAAAGGATTTCAGATTATGATGTTAATGTTAACAATGCTCTAAATAAATTATTGAACTTCATGTTTATGTTATTTGTATTAGACATTCAACTTTTAATTTCAATGTCAATTTGCTACTTGTAGCCTTTTTTTCTTTTGCATAATTGTTTACTTTATTTGTGCCCTCTCTTCCTTGACCTCTTAAAAAAATCTCGTGATTCTCTTAAAAAAATTCATGTTTGGAAATCACAGGATGCCTTCATGGTAACCTTCTCTATTGTAGTTATATGTGAGGTTGATTTCTTAGGAATACAACTTTTGTTCTCTAGTCTAAGCATATTACTAGATCCTCTCTTGCTGGATATTTAGGGATATTAATAGATCCTCTCTTGCTGGTAATTTGATTGAGCTTCATGCTTATTACAGATAATGCTATGTTTTATCCCTTAGAAGCCTCTCCCCTACTGATTAGGTTGGAAGGAGTGTTTTAGGATTTTAGAGTGTTTTTACAGGAGTTGTCATATTATTATTTTATTTTCTCAAAAGGATTTCAGATTATGATGTTAATGTTGACAATTCTCTAAATATATTATTGAATTTCATGTTTATGTTATTTGTATTAGACATTCAACTTTTAATTTCAATGTCAATTTGCTACTTGTAGCCTTTTTTTCTTTTGCATAATTGTTTACTTTATTTGTGCCCTCTCTTCCTTGACCTCTTAAAAAAATCTCATGATTCTCTTAAAAAAATTCATGTGTGGAAATCACAGGATGCCTTCATGGTAACATTCTCTATTGTAGTTATATGTGAGGTTGATTTCTTAGAATGGCATTCTCTAGTCTAAGCATATTACTAGATCCTCCTCTTCTTTAGATATTCAGGATATTAATGAATCCTCTTAAGTAGTTGTGGTAAGAGCTTCATGCTTATTACAGATAATGCTATGTTTTATCCCTTAGAAGCCTCTCCCCTACTGATTAGGTTGGAAGGAGTGTTTTAGGATTTTAGAGTGTTTTTACAGGAGTTGTCATATTATTCTTTTATTTTCTCTAAAGGATTTCAGATTATGATGTTAATGTTGACAATGCTCTAAATATATTATTGAATTTCATGTTTATGTTATTTGTATTAGACATTCAACTTTTAATTTCAATGTCAATTTGCTACTTGTAGCCTTTTTTTCTTTTGCATAATTGTTTACTTTGTTTGTGCCCTCTCTTCCTTGACCTCTTAAAAAAATCTCGTGATTCTCTTAAAAAAATTCATGTGTGGAAATCATAGGATGCCTTCATGGTAACCTTCTCTATTGTAGTTATATGTGAGGTTGATTTCTTAGGAATACAACTTTTGTTCTCTAGTCTAAGCATATTACTAGATCCTCTCTTGCTGGATATTTAGGGATATTAATAGATCCTCTCTTGCTAGTAATTTGACTGAGCTTCATGCTTATTACAGATAATGCTATGTTTTATCAATAGTTACAACACGTATAGGAGACTGTTTAGAGTATTTCTGGAATTTGATCTTGTAGGAGTCATAATGTTTACTACGGTATTGACCCAGTATCGTATGATGTAGCTTTTCTATGGTAGTGTTCATACTTCAATACAGATACGCGCTTTCGTATCAATAGTTACAACAAGTATGAGGTATTTAAGTATTTGGTTGAGTCATATAAAGTCCATAAATGTTCTCACCTATGGGGTAATCATTCAAGGAGCTCATTGTAGATATAGTATTCATTATATCATTACGTATTCACTCATCACAATACCTGCGATAGTAACCTGAGATATAAAATCGTGGTGAATGATTACCATTCGTCCACATGAATAATATCTAAGTCATCAAAGAATCACATAAGCATGTTCAGAGTATTTCTGGAATTTGATCTTGTAGGAGTCATAATGTTTACTACGAGGTAATCAGCTTCAAAGTATCGTATAGATATAGCTTATACCTTGACTGAGCTTCATGCTTATTACAGATAATGCTATGTTTTATCAATAGTTACAACACGTATAGGAGACTGTTTAGAGTATTTCTGGAATTTGATCTTTTAGGAGTCATAATGTTTACTATGAGGTAATCAGCTTCAAAGAATCGTATAGATATAGCGTATCGTATATCTACTGATTACGTAATTACACTCATGCAATACTACTGATAAGTAACCTATGAGATATAAAATCAAAGTAGTGAATGATTACCATTGGGATCCACATAGATAATATCAGTAATCAAAAGGATACTGCAAACGTAACCCTTACTACGAGGTTTTTATGGTTATACTAGTAGTGCCAATTTATATCCTGTAAGCTTTAATACAGAAGCTTAGTTGCATGTTTCAACCAGTGTACTTACATCCTCATTACGAGCTATACACTAATCATTACACAGTATCCAATACTTATGGCATTATATACAGGTATAAACACTAGTATCTAGTTATCCTTACAAGGGTGTAATAGTGTCGATTATTATGAAGATTCTGGAAAGAGCTATACACTATCATTACCATACCTTATATGTGCTCTACTTTATACAAGTGATTACACTGATGTTTACATTACGTCATTGTGTAAGATCCATATACACTGATTACAAATGTTACAAGGGTTGTACAGCTCAGCTTATACTGCAATGTAAGCAGTAACAATGGAACCTGATCTGGTTATACAATGCTTAGAACTTATAAGGCATACATGTTACAAGGAGTCATAATGTTTACTATGAGGTAATCAGCTTCAAAGTATCGTATAGATATAGCTTATACTTTGACTGAGCTTCATGCTTATTACCGATAATGCTATGTTTTATCAATAGTTACAACACATATAGGAGACTGTTTCATACAACAGATTAACAACAGATTAACAAACTTGTATGATTTAGAAACTGTTTGATATGTAGGAATTATAAACTGTTTGATATATAACTTCATACAAAATCTGATATAGGCTATAAGGCTATAACTTCAATAGATTAACAAACTTGGGGGATTTAGACACTGTTTCATACATACTAACTTGAAAATGTTTGTAGCTTCCCAAACATCCATGGATGCTATCATTAGCAAACCTATTTGATCCTTACCAAAATCACAGTGTCTTGTAGTTACAAAAATTAAGTCATGGCACCTCTATGCTTGATGGCTTCCATTTCCTGCGTTGCCCAAGTATGGTGGACTACCCAACATTGGATGATTAGGATGTGCCTGAATGTTGGCATATGGTTGACTCCAATTTGCTCCATGTAGCCATGGTGGGACTGAGTAGCCCAAGTGTCCACTTGTGTTACTAACCCCAGCACTGACTGCAGGTGTCATATAAACACAATTAGGATTCAAACCTGCACTGGTAGGGGTATAAGAGGTGGGCCTAACCTCTGCCTGATAGCTAGGGACTTGGATGTTAATCAGGTCTTGGAATGATGGTGTCTTCTCTGCAATGTGGTCCAGCGTGTTAGACATCAACCTATTTGCCTCAAACTGTCTTGAACCATGTTCTTCTCTGCTTGTCACCCCTTGTCCTTTTTCCAACTCTTGCTGAACCTTTCTTGCCTCTCTCTGTTGCCTTGCCAATTGATTTTGATGTTCCTTCTCTTCCCTTGCTTTTTGTCTTTCCAACCTTTCCTTTGCTCGAGCTTCTGCTGTTGCAATCCTTGCAACCCTCTTTTCATTGGCTAACTCCTTCTTTCTCTTTTTAGCTTCTCGAATTTCATTCTTTTTACGTTCAGACTCGAACATTAAATTCATATAGTCTTCAGATGTGAGCAATTGTGAACTCCTCCCTAAACGAAGATAATCTGAGGCTGTGTTCCTTGATGAGGCCTTCACTCTCTCTATTGGTAGCTTTAGGAATGCACCAAGTAATCTCTGCTTTTCCAGACCTGCTTGCTGGATTTCATCTTCTGGGACAACTGAATGGCCCCCATTGTTGTCTTCTTCAGGTACTTCATGCTGAATAGGCTCCTCTTCTAGTGATCCATTGTCCACAAAATAATGAACAAGTTCGGTGTTCAACCCCGATGGTTGTGAAGGCATGTCCATGCTTTCATCCTCATTGGTGGATGTTACATTATTTCCAGTGATATTCATCACGGCCTCTGCCAACCATGATGGTGCACTTACTTGGGTTGGCATGGTCAATTGCTCATTGTCAGCTGCATCAGTGGGTGTCACAGCCTCATTGATATTGTTAGTTGGTTCATCACTGAACTGTGTCTCACTGACATGCTCAACATCATCACCACCACAGAACAACCCTTTAGAAAGGGACATTATACCTTCAGCAGTAGCTACATCTTCTTGGGCACCAACATGCTCTTCTAAGTTCTCTGCTTCTTGACCTTCCACTTCAAATGCTTGGCTACATGTGGTATCATGCATAAGAGCATCATAATTGAGTGGCCATATACCAGTCCTCCTAAATCCAGCCTTGATATTAGAAGGTGTGAGAGCCCTTTTAAATGCTTTGCTAGCTCAAACCTCTTTACTTCCACCCCCGGGTTCTTTGCCATCCATGAAGCTCACTCGACCCTGAAATAGTTCTTGAAAGGCCCAAACACGCTCACATCAAGGGGCTGCAATCTGTGAGTAGTATGAGCCGGCAATGTTAACAGGTCAATGCCCAACTTATTGGCCTCCTCGCTTGTCTGCACAGCCATGTGGCTTCCATGGCCATCTAAAATCATCAAGTGCCTGTTTTCAGGCGAGACACCACCCGGTACAGAAGCAGCAAAGTGGCAAATCCAATTTAGGAACAGTTCCTTTGTCATCCATGCATGTGGATGTGCAGCCATGCATGCCCCCGGTTCACAATTCTGTATGTAATTTTTTAGTTGAGTTTTACCTTTAAATAGATAAAATCCTGGTATAGATGAGCCAATTGCATTGACACATGCAAGAATTGTGATCCACTCCCTACTCTTAGGCAATATCTTAGGCACATTTCTACTCCCTCTCTTTGCAATTACCCGCATACCGCAATTTCTTCCTGCCTGTAAGCCTGTCTCATCGCAGTTCCATATGTGGTCTGGGGCATATGAGTGCTGGTCATATGCAGCAGAAAGAGTGTTATAGAACTTGGAAACAGTTGCAGGGCGTAGATTTGAAGCCCGGTCTCTGTCAAGGCCCTCTGCTGTACGTAACACAAGGTCTGAATGCCTCTTTTTAAACCCACTCCACCATGAATTACCAGGAAAACCATCTTTAAAGGAGTTTGGCCTCCCTTGACATATTTGAGCTACAGTGGATTTAAGTTGGATAAGCTCTAATCCATGTCCCAATAGGGCCATCTCCTTACACCACTCCACCACCTCATCTTCCTCCTCTTCAGTCATGACTGTAACAAGCCCTCTGCGCTTTGTATTAGTCAACCCATTTATCCAATAATGTATGTTTGAGGCAGCAATACCATGTTTTTTCGCTGATGCACGGATTGAATATCCCTTAAACTCGATGTCATCAATTGCAGCAAGCATGTCTTCCTTCGTCCAGCCTCTGATTGCACTGATTTTCTTTGTTGAAATTTCACCTTGTATTGTGGTCGAAGGTGGTTCTGTGGCTGATGGTGGGCTAGGATGATCTGCAACCACAGGGTCCTTTTCAACTACATTACTAGGAGCAATGGGAGCATTGACATCATCATCTGATGAACTGCTCCGCAGTTGGGCCCCCCTTCTCCCTCGCCTCCTGTTCCTTATCCAATCTGCAACAGAAACTCTTGGCATGACTACAACCTGCAATTTCCAACATCGTTAAGAAATTTGATAAGTATTACAGCACAACTGTATAGAGTAAACTATAATTATGTATGAATTCCAAAATTTCTGCTAATAACATGAAATCTTTCAGTTGTTTGTTGTGAATTAATTCACATTGAAGTATTACTTGTCAATTATGTATTACTTGTAATATCAACATCAGAAAGATATGTGATACCTACATGGCTGTTAGCTACATGGACTTGTCTACTATGAAGCAGAGTAATATATATGGTTGTATATATATACAATACTATTATTAGGGAGAATACATCACACCTATGTAATGAGATAAGAGCTTAGAGAGATTACATTATAAGTGTAAAGCTCATGTTATTACTATAAGTATTACATCTCTTGTTTATCCTTATGTAAGTGATTACCTATGTTTATAGAATAGGCTTTATCACCATAAGCTTACTATCACATACCTTATATAGATTACACATATAACACGTGATTGGTTTAATGTAATGATTCTATTCCAAAGCATGGTTTTCTTACCATTATTTAGATGAGTATGTAGCTTAATGAGTACCAAGCTTGTACTTATGTGATATGTGTGACACTATACTCTCTCTATCCAATCTGATAATTACTATATTTATCCAACCCAAGCACAGGAAAGTTGAGTGTAGATAGTCATTCCAGTGTCTATACAAGCTATGACTTCCGTATAAAAAAGTCCAGCCATATCATTCGTCCAGCCTAACCATTTCATCCGTGTATAAAAGAATCAGCCGTATCAACCGTTCCAACCGTCTCAAAGTTACATATGTAAGTGCCTGTTTTAAAATGGACTTATATTTGGACATGGACTGTGTGTTAGGACTATTTTTATTGAAAGATTTTATTCAATATAAAGTCAATATCCAAATCTGCTTAATATCTTGAATAACATTATTGAAGAACAACGAAATACCTGTATGTTGTTTCCAGCAACTGATGAAGAGAGTGAATATCAACTGATGAAGAGAGTGAATGTAACACTGTGCACACACTCTGTCTGGAATGTAACACTGTGCACACAATCTGTCTGGAATGTAACACTGTGCACACACTCTGTCTGGAATGTAACACTTAGCACACTCTGTCCTCTGTTTGTATGTCTGGAACACTGTCTGAAAATGATTATATATCTGCAAAATGGAAACTCACTGTCTGAAAACTCACTTTCTGAAAAATGAATGGAACACTGTCTGAAAACTCTGAATGTATGTCAGCAGTAGTTTAAGAGCAAAACGAATGCCTCAAATGCAGTAACAGTTGAGGTTTTATAGTTTTATGATTTAGAATTTCATTGGTAGGGAAGATTGGCATGGATTGCCATCTCCCAAATTTAATTGTGTGGTGTGGATTGATTTGTACATGATCCAATGGTTGAAAAGCTATCATGGTTGATCCTTGTGCTTTCCTGAATTTAATTTCTGAATTGAAATGCTTTTCAGAATTTAATTCCTGTAATTCCAGGACTGTTGTGTTTAATTCTTGAAATGAAAGGTTAGGTGAACTATTTCCTGAATTGAATGGTGTCATTTAATGTCTTCAATAGGCTGAATGGTTAAACAAACATGTAGATATTGCTGACAGACATTTCCCCTATTTTTGTGCAGGTGGTACTCAATCTTTGTGCAGGGGCTACCCAGTTTTTGTCCAGCTGTTATTTAGCAATGAGATGTAGTCCCCCAATGCAAAATCAGTGGGGGATTGTTTGATGGGATAACAGTACTTTTGGATGGGTAGCTTTGTAATGTTTTGTAGTGCATTTTGCCTTGAATGGTAATTCAGAACTGGAGGTACTTGAGACAGTGGGTCTTGTCAACTTTTGATGTATGTTTTGGTGTATGGCAGATGTTGGTCTAGTAAAAAACTGGGCCCATTTTGGACATATTTATGTAACTTATATAACTTATTTCCAAATATTTATGTGCATATTATCAAATATTTATGTGCATATTTTAGTGAGTTTTTAATTTATGTTTGGTGGATGTGTGGGACCAGTAGTAGTATAACTACTATTGGTCCTTGCACAACAATAGAAGCCT